>CM045456.1:16005158-16098807 GCA_024666655.1 Dascyllus trimaculatus | reverse complement strand
GTTTTTTTTCAAAAATGTTTAGTCGTTTGTGCACTATATCTCATAGCACTGACAAAAATAACTACATCCATTACCAAATAAAAAATGTATTTTGAAAAACTAATATCCAGTGTAATGACATAAAAGTGGTAATATGGCCCTGCCATTTGTTTTTTATCAGTGATAAAGCTTTCACATCCAACAACAAAATAACAAGTGTCCCTTATGACATAGCCTCGAATATAGTGTATTATGAGCATACAGACACAAACATATGCATGCACACATACATATCAACACCCTGTTAAAAAGTCTACATTTTTAGCACCTATATCACACTGTGCTTAGCCCTCCCGGTTGCATCCATCAGCTCTGAACATTACCATCAAAAATATCACTTTAAAGTCATTGTGCCGGCATGTTACTTATAAAAGAGACGCATTTATCATGTCACCAGATAATGGGTGTCTTATGCTTGACCTGTTGTAGCAACAACACGCCCAAATTAAATGTCAGAACAAAGCAATGATCTAACTTCACCTGGCACAAAATTGTTTCATGTTTCATGCATAAATGAGCTCCGATGAGTGTCAGCTTTTGCTTGGGTGGAAGCAATATGGGGAGATTTATAAGGTGGATTTGTGTAGAGGGATTTCTCTGTAATAGGTGAAGGCTAAGTGAAGTGCAGCCAAATATTATATGACCAGGTGAATGCTAATGTTGATGCTTTGTACATAAAATGCTGTTATACAAAGAAAATGGAGCAAATGTTTGGTCATCCGGCATGTTTTCCCAGATTGGGCCAAATGTCATAATGCTGCATTAGTTTTTATTTGGCCAACAAAATTCAAATCAACAATGTGCACACCACTGCCCTTTTAGTTCCAAGGGGAATCATCATGCAACAACATCCCATGATGTTTCACACAATAGTGAGCTCCAAACTTTCTTTGTTGCAACTGTTTATTGCTAACACAGTCTTGGCCCTTGCACATTTATGCAGGATTCAGACTACATGATGTCAGAACAACAAAGAAGCACCGGGGCGTTCAGACTGAAAATGTGCACTGAGAAGGGCAACTAATCCTTTTACAGATGCCAGAGAGATGCCACATCTGCCGTGCCTCACAATATTCCAGCAAAATGACTTATGTCAGTTTCTTTTAACCTTATTTTCCTCTGTGTGACATCTTCGACAACATATTCCCCTCCACTGACCAAGGGAAAAACAAAAAAGTTCTTTAGCACACAACATGGCCAAGTCAAAGACTGGCTCAAGGCCATAGTTTTCTCTTGTGGTTGGCTCTACAGAAGATTTTTCTTTTCTTTTTCAGGTTTTTCTGAACACCCAAGACAGCCTGTATCATGCAGACTAGTGTTCATTTTCATTCTTGTTTTTGGAAGTTGGTCCCTGGCACCTGTAGTCTTGTGCCTCGGTTTAGTAACACAAAGAATTTAAGACCGTGAAATGTGTAATCCTGACACTTATCAGACAAACTCAGCATTTGAGTTCTAAGACCATACATGGGTAGACAGTGCCACATTTGAAAAATACATTTCTCCTCATTCATTTAACTGCTAAAGCACAGTTACAGAGCAGTTGTTAAGGATTCTGGGGTAAGCAAGCAAGGCAGCTGAGCTTGAAAGGTTTTCATTGCCACACCACAGTGCAGTCTCATACAAAAATAGCACACTGTGTTTGTCAGTGGAATTGTGAAATGCAGGGTGTGAACTCCCTCCAAGCAGGATGCATTAAAAGGAACTAGCAAAAACATAAACATAACATATGATACACATGAGGATGGTAATGATATATATTTAAGATGTGTGATGCTGTTCTTCCAGGGAGTTCTACACAGTGATATACAACTATCATTACTACTATTAATATTTCAAATGTATTTTTTCTGTCAAAAACACCTTACCTTTCACTCTCTGACCATGTTTTTTGATACATCACTATTCTGCGTAGTATATTTACAGTTACTAATGTTGTTATGTGACACTGCATTATATTGGACTGTTTTTTAAATATTCTTCCTCCTTCCTGTTTGTGGGCAAAACAGTACAACACCACTGCAAACTACAACCTCAGTGCAAATCTCATCTGGACAGCTCTAGTGAAACTGGATTAAATGGAACAAACAATGAAAATGCTGCATGCAGTATTACTCTTGCTGTGAAGTGACATTTTAGTTTTAAAATCCGTCAGCAACCTTTCAAAATGTTTTGACCAATTGTTGGAACTTGGTGTCCCTGGGGACAGTAACTGCAGTGTTGGGTGAGGTACTGAAATCAATCACTTATTTTGTGTCATTTATCTAGGATCCGACTAACAACTTTTGAAAACATAGTGAGCCACCCAGCCCTTGTTACAGGATTCAAATCAAATGTCCACCAAGTTGTGACCTGTGAGCATATGGTCAAAGCTAATGGTAACATTAATCACATGAGTCGCACATGTTAGTCACACCAAGAATTTTCCTATTGCTGTGCTGACATTGGCATCAACAATAAAAGTATTCATTACATCTTCAGTTTCTCAGATGCTGGAAATGCTGGAAGACTTTTGTGTTCACTCTTGCAGCCAACAGCAGAACATATGGTGTGCTTTGCTCATGGCTGAGACACTTCAGAGTGAGCAGGAGCAGCTCCAGAAAGTAAATAAACCAGGTTGGCTTTAAGGCATCTGCTTATTCTAAATGGCTCAGTCTGAATGCAGCAGATATTAAGGGGGCAGAATTATGTAAACTTTGAGCTATTGTTTCCTTTGTTGGATGTTTTGTAATAGGAAGGCTTGAGGAATGGCAGAAGTAAACATTGTGCCTGCTGCTGGCACAGCTCGTGGATGAAATTAAAACATTAACATTATTAAGAGAGAAACTGGGTCCCGAGTCTCACAGCCCAAGGGAAGAGGCAGACTTGGAGTGCATTGCCCAGCAAATCAATGCGTCGCTCCCTCTCCTTTTACGCATGAGCAACGAGTGTGAGAAGCGCTGGTATGTGCTGCAACCCCAAGAGAGAGCGGAGATTGAAAGCAAACAAATCACGCAACGATACGAGGCTTTTAAAAGCGCCGTAGTGGTCTGACTGGTCACTCTGCTGACAGAGGGTTGTCACAGACCCAAGTCATCACTGCTACACTGTTGCATTTTACCTGTGGCCAGGTATCGCAATGTTGCGATGACTTTAATCTCAGGCGTTATTGCATTACTGCGCTGAATTGGACAAGTTAGCTCATCTCTGATGAGGTCAACCACAAACATTATCCCTGCAAGATCGAGTCGATAGCGTGTTATTAAATCGCCGTCACTAAACATACGGAAAATATCTCTCCTTTCTCTCGGTCTTTCTGCCATCTTGTCTGTTTAAGACACTCTTAGGCTTCTTAAAAGTCCTCTTCCCTACTCCTAACAGTTTTTCACCTTAGGAGCTCTCTGAAGGCCTGAGACCCTCTGTGAATAACTTTTATCTTACCAAGGGAAAATTCTAAGAAAAACCTTAGAATTCGAGGAATTCTAAGATTTTTCTAAGAATGACCTCACTAAGAGCTACTTTTAGCATTAGGATGCTTTGTGAATACGGGCCCAGGTAACTACAATGCAACATATAAAATGCTCATTGCATTAATTTCTTTACCCCATCCTATGTACGTGTACACCAGTGACCACTGCTATCAGTTTACTTTGTGAAAAAAAATCGCCTTTTATGTCATAAAAAGCAGCAGTACTAGATAGGTGTTTTCACTGGAGGAGTGTTTGAAGGACAGTCCTCACATCTTGCTTTCTGTATTGTACATGGTTTATTTACCCAAGAATCCAAATTTGGTAGTGCGGACAGCAGGTTAAACATGTTGGTTAAACATTTCAGCTTTGTTTGAGGAACTGCCATAGGATCTGACAAAGATAGACAAAAATGCAGGCAGATATTGTCATGCTGATGGACTCAGGGCAGCGTTCCAACAGGCGGGCGAGCAGAAAGACAGACATACAAAGCGACACATGACTCACATCACTTTGACAAAGCAGTCTGCAGTTTACAGATGTAGGGACAACAAGACCCCTTCCCAGGGAAAAAAATAAAAGAAAGAGAAACACAAAGCATTTTGGGGAGTCTTTCTCTCAGTAGGTTTGGATTTCAGTGGAACATTTCATTAGATGATTTCAGTAACTTAGCAACTAACTCTGTGAGAGAAAATGGAAATAACATCTTTTGTTTATGTCACTGTGGTGGGATGCAAGCGTCTTACCAGACACTGAAAGGGATTTGCCAGCTTAGACGAATAATAGCTCAAATGTATTATGTCTGCCACTCATTCTAAGTAATTGTACATGGGACAATCTATGTTATATTTAATTTATTAAATAACTCTGATCTCCGCTTCTATATGCATTGTGTTTTTGATAGAAATTGGCTTCTGAGGCAGTCTAAATGCTGTGAAAATACAGTGTTGGTATAGTCGACCACTTCCGTAGACTTCCTGGGTATTCTACAAAGGCTATTTTAAAATAATACATGTTAATCTGAACACCTACTTCTTTTCTGAAGTTTGGTCTTTATATATAGCAGGATCTGAGCTGTCAGAGAGTGTTTACTGAGATAATTACTTGTGCAGGCAATAACAAATGTTACTTTCACAACCCTGTGTACAGTTTATGTGCACAACTGAAAAGGTCCTAAACAGCTATTCCACTTGCAATGCATTAAAGTACATTTAGTAACATTTTTGGCAAGTTAGAAATTAAATTAAGTCAATAATTTGAAATGACAACCCCCAATTTATTGGTGCAGTCCCTTAAATGTGTTGACTGTCAACTGCCTCTATTTCCCACTTGAATTCAATGTGTCACGCTAGCTTGTCAGTTGTCTTTGGACATGTGTCACAGGAAGTTGTGAAAATATCAGCACTACCTCACACTGACACGAATCAAGAGGGTTGATGGATGCAAAATTATAGTAAATCAAAAGCAATCAAAGCAGCTCTTCACACCTTACACACACATCGGCAGACACAGCCGGTGGTCTGACATGTTTATTATGTTTCCCTCCCTGATGCTGAGGACACGTTGATTCAAAGTATCCTCTAGCTTGAGCCTCTATATTTGGCCCTGTTTGAAAATTATTATTCATAACTAGTTCCAGTTGCTGCACCTGACAGGCTGCTGCTTAAATTAGAGCTCATCCACAGCTCTGCAGCTTTAGTAGCTCATTCAGGAAATCACAGTTACAACAATGAGACACTGCCGATGTGAGGCAGACAATAATATGTTCAAGGGTTTCTGCAAGGAATGGTGAGATTTTCAAGCTGAGCTAGTGTAATAAATGAGCCATTATACAGAACAAAAAGTAATAATTAACGAAATGAGACTGCAGGTATGATATTGAAATGCAAAACAGTATGATTTAAACTGGAAGTGACTGACATTTTTAGATCATTTTTCTTTTATTTTTATTAAATTGTTTTACTAAGGGGTTAATACACACAGTGAAGGAAGAGCAGTGCTGTTAAAAGGAAGAAGGAGCATACAGGCGTGAAAGGCCAGCAACTCTCATCTCCTCTTACCTAGCCGCCACATTAAAAGACAGGATGGAAAAATGGACAGAGACTTGAGAGCCATGGAGATAGAGCCAAGAGTGAGTTTTAATGTAGAGTACAGCAATTCCACAGACCTGATGGTGCTCATTGTAGATGCTATTACCGCACAGCTAAAAGCGTGCCACAGAGAAGACCGAGCTCTCTTATTTTCCAAACCTCTACTTTAAAGTCCATTAAGGAGCTGTTGCATTTCCTGTCTTGAAGAAGATGGATGTCCTCGAATGGCTTCAGTTAATTTGCAAAATTATAACGTTTGAAGAATTTGACAACTTCTCCTGCAAAATGAACACTGTTGAGGCGAATGCAAAGTGGCCAAAATCCAAACTTTAGCTTTTTAAGATTCTTGAAAAAAAGCTTTTAGTTTGCAAGCTCTTAAAGATAACTCAATCACGCACTTGGAAACCGCTCATTTTGAAGAAACACACTTACCAGAACAAAGAGATTAAAACTTAATCGAAAGATTTTGCTGCCATAAGAAAATACAATTGCATACTTGATAAACTGCAGAGGCCATGTTACATTGACATTGATTGTTATTCTAATTGTAAGTGACTGATAAACTTTTGGCTATAAACCCATTATTAATGTTAAACTAATTACCTTAAAACTGTTTAAAAAGTGCGAAACCCCAGAACATTTTTTCATGTTTTGCACAACAAGTTCTCCATTTTGAATGACCACATTGGATTCCCATCAACCTCTGTTTGTTTAAGTTCAGACACAAAGACAACTTATTTGCAGTAGGTTTGGGGTAAGATCTGGATTTGTGTTAGAATGCAGGATCTTCATTGTTATGGCTACAATAATGAACGCATAGTTAAGGATATGGAACAGTCATGTTAGTCTTTTGTTTTGCACATATAAACGATTAACTAACCATTATTAAAGCTGCTAATTACAGATTATAGACCTTTCGTAGATGCTACGTAATCCGAAAGTCTTACCCTTTTGGTTAAAGCACATAACAAAATGATAAGCTTGCTCAGGGACACTGGACCCATTGACTGCACTTGAGTTCTTCTGGCAGGTGCTTGGATCTGACACCTTAGCCCGTGGGGAGTTGTAATTGTTGAACGCAGACCAATGTTCTTTTGTAAAAGCTCCTCTTGAAAAGCCCAGGTGGGTCTCAATTTTGACTATCAAGCTGTCAATCTGCATGTCAGGCAAGATCACAGCAATTGCTCGACCAATGCATCCCCACATGTAGTTATTCCAGGGCAGCTCCAGAGCTATTATGAAGATGACAGAAGTATCACTTTTAGCTACGTTTTAGAGAAACTGCTAGATGTGCAAATCATTGGTAAGGCAGTGACTTTAGCTGTGACATTGTACCACAGTTGCTTACTATAATTGCAGCCTTCTGTGAAAGGATCCATATTGTTTTTTTTATATGCCGAAGGACACATCATGAGTTAAATAATCAGCCAACACCATGGAAGATTATTTCTGCCCTGAAAGGACAGTGTACCAATGACGGTCTCAAAACTACAGATTTAGACAGCCAGGGTTTCATATGTCTTAAACATAAGGAACCAATCCTGTAAATTTACAAGGAAGGGCTTTTTGTATCAATGTTTTTCCACAGAATCAGTTTAAAGGTTCAAGAATCTATTGCTGAATTACTCCAGTATTACAGCTTGATTTTTGCAACAAAGAGTTGTTATAGAGTGTTTGAGCCATTGAGTCATAGGTGAGCTAGTCTGCTCATGCTGCACTCAGATGGAAGGGATGCGTAGTGAAAGATGTGAGGACTTTATTGATCTGCATATTCCATGCAAGGCAACAGTGCAGAGTTAGACCTAAGCCTCTGTAAAGCAGGAAGGGACTATTTTGATGGAAAAACAATGTAATTTGATACACCAAGATGAGTTTTCAGGGGTTTAATAAATGCCTGGAGAGTGACTTGAATTTATGAAGCAATTTACATGACTGAATGCCAGATTTGCGGATAAAATTGTGAAATTGCCCAAAACAAAACAGTGTGACTCTCACTCTGAAGCATATGGCATGAGCTCTCATCGTCTCAAATTAGCACTGGCATCTGTCTTTTTGGGGAAGTGTGGTAAGAGGGCTCAAAGAGAGGAGGGTTTGCACAAATCTGCCAGAGAGAGACAGGTGACCTTTAGGTCATTTCATCATGCTAACAGGATATCTCCGCAGGGAAAAGGGTAAAGTGCATTAGAGTCACGGCTGTCACCGTTGAAGACAAGACGTGATGGAGAAGCTGATAATTGGGACAATAATCTTGAGTCACTTTGAAGTCACTTGGTCCAAACATGGCGACAGTGAGGCTCACTTCAGACACTACAACATACAATATCAATAAAATGAGCAATGCTGTTATGTTTGATATTTGAATATTAGAATATTTGAACTCTGATATTTTGAAAATGGTTATTGTTCTATCAATATATATATATATATATATATATATATATATATGGAATAGTGCTCTGTGATTGGCACTGTTCACTTTGCTTCCCATTTACATCTAGAACATCATGAATGGTAAAGGGTCTGCACTTATACAGCACTATTCTACATTTGTGGTACTCAAAGCGCTTTCCAGTCTTTCCCATTCACCCATTCATGCACACATTTATACACCAATGGCAACATGAGTTGCCATGCACGGTGCTTGCCTGCCATTGTGAGCAACTTTGGGTTGGGTGTCTTGCTCAAGGACACTTTAGCATGCAAAGTCTTGCGATTGTTGGACAACCTGCTCTAACACCTGAGCCACAGCTACCCAAGCTGCTTTTTTATGAGGAGACATAAGTGTGCTGGTTAGAATGGCTGAAGTTGTCTGTGATGAAAATTCTATATTTTATTGGTTTTACTTTACTGCTGACACGTTAGTCTTTTGTATATTCCATATACTAACTGTGTGCTCTCTTGTGAAGGTTTGTCTCTAAATCGATTCTTTCTTGTGTTGAGGTGGTCAGGTTGACCCTGAGGCCTTAGAGTGTACTTATCTTGAGTCTTGAAGGCCCACACAGTTAATTCTCTGGAGGCCTTGGAGTGCCTGTCTCGTGGAACAGTTGGACAAAACCATGAGACTGATGCCCACCTTTTTTTCCATCTGCTGGGAGGAGTATGAGAGACAAACTTTCCTAAAGGATCGAAAGTGACTTTATCCCTTAGTTTCTTGTTTTGGGAAGGCGTGAGTCCCTTATACATATGTTTGGTTTATTGCAAGGAATAACTCTCATGGAAACTTGCTCATTGTGCAATTACATTTTGCAGAATTTCCACAATACTGCCCTTTAAGGAGTATCGTTTTCTTGCTATTTACAGATTATTTACTGTATCATAGCTACCCAGACATTAATGCCTTCTCTTTTGGTGTTTCTTTTTTACTGTTTTTCCCTGTGTTTTGTGTATTTTCTGTGCATTCATTTAAACTGTAATTATGTTTGCAATTTAGTGAACATATTTTTAAATGTTCTTACACTTTATTTGTAGCATTTTTTTGCATGTGTTGACAACATAGTAAAGATATTTTTTGAACACTTACGTATGATTTCATCTCTCTTGGCAAGTCTAGATTAGAGCTTTGAAGGTCTATTGTAGACCACTAGACTTATTGCTTGTTGTGGAGACCACAAAATGTTGCAGATTCTACTAATAAATGCATAACTTGAACTTTTATACTTATTTTTCACATTTTAAACCAACAAATACAGTGAGTTAATCAATAAATGTCCCATGTCAGACAGATCAAACCATAGTAAAGTGGTTTACTTGATAGTTACAGCATAGTTATCTACTTATATTCTGCTATTTGATCATGCATGGCTTTTTTCAGAACATGTAGTTTGTGCCAGGGGATTCACACTGCACAAGCATTTATCTATGGGAGAAATTTAGAGGAGTTTTGTTGTGAATGAAGTAAGCAACTGAATTGACTATTTTATTTCCGCTGTCTGTGTTAGACAACTTATGGTGGCGTCTACTTCCATATTCTTGAAATCAAACTTAAAAGTTGGAAGATGAAAGGTGAGAAATGGGACATTGAAATCTAGATTATTTCATTATATGACACAAATAACAGCCAAATGAATAGATATGGAATGTATTAGTGTCCAGAGAGACACACAGACACCCCGGCAATGCCTGCATTATTGTGTAAGATTACAGGCATAATGTAAACATAGTAGTATTAATATGGAATCTGTCTCGTCAAAATAGTTAGGGGTAATTCCTGGTATCACCTGCACCTCATTCCCTAATGATGACTGATGTGCATAAGGAAGGACATAAGGGGAGTAAAGGAAGAGGGAGGCTTGAACAAGTGCAATGTGTGTTCAAGATATTCTCTGGCTGCCTGTAGGATGTTGATAAATTGCAGTGACAGAGATGAATTCCAACATGTTAATCAAAGAGTGACAGAAGGGGGAAATGAGTCGTTGACGCAGGACTGAGTCAAACATTCTCAGGCAAAATAAACTCAGGTAATGCACAAGCTGGCACTCTGAGACAGATGCATCCAAATACAGAGAACATTGCCTAGCACAATTACATTTGTCTATTACCTGCTGACAGAAAGCTGACTGATCATAAAACCATACAATTTTAAATACGAGAGTGTATGTCAGTCCAAAATCTGTGGTTTATACTGATTCATGAACTAGCAATGGCCTGATAAATTAACTCAGGCTGTAGTTACAGCAAAGATGAGCCATGAATGTCACTGGCATGATGACTGAGCCAAGGTGTCTTGTTTTATTAAATATTAATGTGTTTCCTGCGTCGGGCATGAAAGATCTCATCAACCTTCAATTAACCTTGTGGCTCTTCATCTCCTCTGGCTCATCCTCTTGTGCTTAGAGGTGTGGATGACCAGAGGCTGTTTTTCCAGTCACACCGGGGCCTGACGACTCAGGTAATCACATCTATCAGTACAAATTGCTGGCTTCCCCCTCAGTGC
Source organism: Dascyllus trimaculatus (assembly GCA_024666655.1). Classification (NCBI taxonomy): domain Eukaryota; kingdom Metazoa; phylum Chordata; class Actinopteri; family Pomacentridae; genus Dascyllus; species Dascyllus trimaculatus. The sequence goes on along the minus strand of CM045456.1, from coordinate 16,088,302 downwards.
CTCTCACAAGGCGGAGAATCAGTGCTCTGATAAAAACAGACCATAAGCAGCAAGGATGAACAGAAAGGGAGTTTTTTTTTTTAAAATGCTAATGCTTCCCTTTGTTCCTTTGGATTTTGCGGTTTCCTTTTCTAACCCATTTGACCACATTTCCTGCCTCTGATTTCTTCCACTTGTAGTTTTTTCCTTTTTATTGTTGTTTTTTTTAACTGGTTAATTGTATAAAATTCAGGCTTTAAACAAACTGTTGCAACTTAAATTCAAAAGCTGCAATGACTAAAAAATGATATTTTATCTTTCTTATGATTTGACATATTTGACTTTCCCCAACACCTCTGAAATGTGTAAGACATAGCATTTATTTAAAAAATAAATGAATAAATAAAAGGAGAAAGTTTTGTGGTCATTAGTGGATATTAATTGGTGAAAGTAAAGCAAAGGAGCTGAAGTTTCTCTCATGGACATAAGCTATATCTGAGGTTTTATTATACTCTGAAAATAAGTGGTTATGGAAATTCTTATAAAGGGCACTTTAGTAGAATCCAGAAATACATCAGATTCATCAATGTAAGAAACACTTTCCATGACTTTAATTGAAAAGATATTTCACAAAGTTGGTTGATTTATTTTTTACCATCAGTTAGCTGCAGATTATGTAGAACTGTCAAAATTTCAAATTTAATTTTAATAAAAACTTACCAAATTTAATCATATTAGTCAGTTGTGTAATCAGAAGTTGTAAATTCTGATGATTTCAGTGATCTTTATTCCCAAAATAAAGAAGCACACAGCAGGACAGGTAATAATTGTACAAAAAATATTCATTAACTATTGCTACCTAACAAGGAATAACACAAAAGTGGCAAAACAGCACGTTAACTACACATACAAGGACAATAGGTGTGTAAGTTGATGCAGGACTGAAGTTTGGCGATGAAAGTTTGCAGCAGGTAAACAAACTAAATGATTCACTGTGATCGTCACTGATAGGAGGGGGTTGAGTAATGTAGGGAGATAATGGACACGTTTGATCAGGAACAAAGAAAGAGTGAAAGCAGAAAAGAAACTGAGACACATTCCATTAAGGACCTTTTTAGGCAAAGTTTTGGAGCAAAATTCAGATCAGCATCGTCTCCAGGGTGGTGTTAAGATTCAGCCTCCTCCCTCAAGATACACTGTCCATGAGAAGTCAATGGTCAGAGGCCAAATACCTTTAGAACTGATTTAATTTTCCTAAATATGTATATCTGGCAATGAAATAGCCGTAATGACTTTCTGAGGTTCTGATATGCATGAGATAAAACATGATTCTCTGGGATTGTTACTGAAATACAAATAAATGGTCGTAACATGCATACAGACTATGTAATTTAGTGGAAAATGATAGTAATGCCTATAACTAGGAATGCAAGCATTCACATTCAAATACTTATAAAAAAAAAGATTTTTGAAGCATATATACTTCAGGGAATCGTCTCTCTGTCATTTGTAAGTGTGAAAAGGCAAAGGAGGTGTTGTGTGTCTCTTGTGAGCAGGTGAGTGTGTGCTCCACACACGGAGATTTAATGTGTTTTGTCCAATACTGAACCTAGAATGGCTGGGTTATGTAGTACAGATTTTGGGCCTTCACTTCAGTAAAGTCAGATTTCTTTAACCCTGTGTTTATTAACTATTCAGTTGATTCCACTGTATAAAGTTATAGTTGTTTAGGAGTGAGCTTTGAGGTGAGTTGAATTCAAATTCTCTAAAGATGTCTGTGGAGACTCACAACTGATGCTCTGAGCTCTTATCCATTCCTTGGTAAGTTGAGGCCATCTTTGGTTTTCTCCAACATGGTATTAAATTGTCCCTCTGGTTTAAGGCAGGAATGTTCCACATAAATATAAGTCTTTGTTGGGTGTCTGCTCAAGTAGTTCCATACCCAAATTTCTGAGTTTCTCAGGATTTCACAACAAAATGTAGGAATCTAAGAAGTTATTTTTTTTTATCAGAGAACAGTCTTGCTAATTCTAATAACTAATGTCCAAAGACAGTTGTGTTATCTGGTTTATCACTGACTAGCTACAGTACAAGTGTCAAAAAGCAGCCTGATGTTACCTTAAGCTGTCCTTCACCTCATCTGTTCTCCTGGCTCGTCCCATCTCCGATACTCAGGCATCTGTCCTCATTACTTTGACAGGCACGGGCCAAGATTTATCACGAACGGTGGTGAATCTGAAAGCAGGCATTCATCTGGGTCAGTGTCATACACAGATCAACACTGACAGACTAAACATATACACAGACTAAAACTGATCCAACAGTGCATTGACGTTCAGTTTAATCTGGATGTCAGCGGGGAGGTGCATCGTACCAAAAATATTTCCTCTGGAGCCTCTTTTAACTGCTCAGCATGAGAAAAGAAGAAAAAAGGAAGTAAATGATGCACATGACATGTCACTTTGTTAATTTCATTTGCTGCACTCAAAAAAATAGTTTTAAATGATTTAAAATCATGCACAAATCAACCACAGTAAATACAGTTGATTTGAAAAAGAATAGAAATGTATATAAATGTTATATATTCTGTTTTCCGGCTTTTCTTCCTTGGTCTTTTAGGTGTGTTTTTTGTGATTTGATGATGACTGAGACTTTTAGATAAATGGGAGATGGAAGTTATCTCTAGAAACCTACCATGGAGACATGGAGGGTAGCACAGTCTCTGCCTTCTGTTTGCTTCCCAACACGTAAAAACAACCTGACCTTGAGGCCCCTCGTTGGCCTTTCTGATGGAAAACACTGATTGTAACTTGGAAGACTTAGATAAGGACTGGATAACTGATAGGGTTTCCACTTCTGGGTGGAAAAGTGAGTGTCACAGACAATGCTCAGCCTAGAGGGGGGAGGCATCCACCCACAGCAGCTTAGCCGACTGGAATCCTCTGTTGACACACAGATCTGGCAAAGCTTAACTGGTGACTCAATACAGCAAGTAGAAGAAACAGGAATATGTCCAGGAGGCTTTACCCACTGTGCCCTCCGCATTGGACTCACACGTATCGCGCATTGAGTGTGCAAGTGTTGGAAGTTCACAAACATGCAGAGAGAGATGGAGTGAATCTGAAACAGAAAAACAGAGAATGAAGAGTGTTTTTACAAAGACAAATGAGTAACAGAGAAAGACAAGAAGAGAAAATGAGATAAGAGAGGGAGAGAGAGTTATAATTATGGTAGTTAGTTTAAAAATATATACAGAGAGACAGAAATTCTCAGAATCTGAAAGATATTAATGCATCTGCATGGCTGATGCAAGGTTGACTTGACCATGACACTTGTGTTTCTGATGTGTAGCAATAATGTGCTGCTCTAAATGTGTTCTTTTAAGCTTTCTTTCATTCTTGTGTTAAAGAAAAGCCAAATAAATGAACTTAAATATGTTATCATTTAATAGTTTTCCAACAAACAACACACTTTTTAAGGTGCTTGATTCCCGTGGTTCGAGCCAGCAGGTAGCCTCTCATGCATTGATTTATGTTTCTAACAAAAACCCAGCATTGTATTAATGACCTGGATGCTTGCAGCTATATACAAAACCCTTTGGCTGTCAAAAAACAGTGAGGATGGAGCCCAACTGTTTCGCCAGCAGTGATATTTGGAGGTTCTGGGATGGACAGCACAGCACTTTGAGCACAGTGTGGCTCCAAGCAAACCCACTTGTCACTATTTTTACTCAGCAGCCACTTAGAAGTATTTTATAACATTAGCTGATATTTTTACACCACCAAACAAACATCTCTTTTAATTCGGTCAATCTCCTGTCAAACTCAGGGATGAACTACTGTATGGGCTGTCAAACTGAAATGTTTCACTCACCTTTTCTTCCTTTTCTATAATTAATCTGTGTTACCTGTATTTGTGAAGAACTACAAACAAGAACAGAATGTGCTTATAAAGATAGATCGCAGTCATTAGCATACTTTTGACAAGTCCTATATGCCACCTTATTGGATCCTTGCAGCTAGGTGTGCACTAACGAGAGCTAATTCACACATTTAAGACAAGTATAGCTATGTACAAGCACGTTTTAGGTAGTTTTCGTGAAATATTAGGGCCCTTTGGCTTAGTTAATGTTGAATTTTCTTTACCACCTGTGATCCTCTTTTGTGGAGGCACCATGTACCAGTACAAGGTGGATTTGTCTCAAACTTGTAAAAATATGTGGACAAATTAGTTCATTGTTTGCCCAGCACCACATTTTTTTTTAAATTAATTTTTCTGGGGGAGATTTTTGAAGCTTTTATTGATAAACAGGGTGAAAGGGGGTAGAGAGGAGAGAGACATGCAGCAAAGGGTCGTGAGCCGGACTCAAACTCACGACCAGCTGCTGGCGACCTGTGCCCACATGGTAACGCCTTAACTCAGTGAGCTATACGGCGGCCCTGCCCAGCACCACATTTAACTGTGCTTATAGAAACCATAACATATCACTACTGAGAAATGCATTAGTTTTATGATGTTTACAATGGCTTATGTTTGAGTGGATTTAGCCATAAAACCAATTTGTTTAGGGCAACAGGATCAAATTTTGGGTTGAAGTTAGGGAAGGACTGGTTGGTTAAGGTTTGGGGATGATCATGGACACTAAGGAGCGTTAGCCTACATCTTAACTGTCAGCAACAAACAATTTTTCATGTTAAAATCTGGCGTTTTGTTGGTCCATTCATCCACCCTGACCTTCTTCCAGTAATGTCACCTGAAGTCCTCAATTTCCTCCAGTCATATAATGACCTTTAGAGGGATTTGACCCTTACACATGAACTGGAGGGAGGTTTGGGCACTTGCTGAAATGACCAATGCTGCTGTGTACTTGGACAATCTCAGAAAAGTGCACCACCAGAGAATGATAAGCGTATTTAACTGGCAGCCAGCGCTTGGAGTAGACACAATTCACAATTCTACAGGATTGTAGAAGAAAAGATTTTTTATCATTGGCTATTTAAATATGCTAAAGAGCTGAGTAATGTTGGACAGAGATATGCTGGGAAGTGTCTAAGGGCACCAAATTAAACTCATAAGAACAATGAAAGTATAGGTAGTAACATAACACATCGAGAGGGTCAAGGGGGTCAAGAATAATCCTCCCACACAGTTTTGATAAAAAGTCCAGTCAGGTGAATTACCGTATTTTCCGCACTATAAGGCGCACTTAAAAGCCTTTAATTTTCTCAAAAATTGACGGTGCGCCCTTTAATCCGGTGCGCCTTATGTGTGCGCTGAGTTCCAAGCGCTCCGCTTCATTGACTGTCGGACCATTTTCCGCCGACATCGTTACGTAAAATACGTACACTAAGTACGCCGGCAGCGTTGAACCAACCAGGGAAACGAAGCACATTCAGGCCAAGCTTAAATTTAAATTCTTTGACAAAAACAAATATTCTTTCATATCTAAAAAGTCCATTGGCAGTCGAACCTTGATGGAATCATACTTGGTGGAATCATATATCACTCTACTGATTGCTGTCAGGCAATAGCATCAACATTACAGCATCAGAACACATTAGAAAAAATGCCAACCATTGCTGTCTGTTAAGGTAATGTATGGAAAGAAATACAAAAACCTAGGCGAGGCGAAACCAAACTTTATTTATGCCCCTGAATTCAGGAGATATTCTTCGTTCTCTATATTAGATTTTGTTTGCATTAAGAAAAACACCAATACGTCAGTACCATTGCACTTGACATCAGGGGCCCAAGTGAAGCAGAATAACTACATTTAGGGTAGCCATCTGTCTGTGTGATGTCATTTTATTTATTTGTCCTTGCATTAACCTGTCACCGGTGGTTGCAGTTAAACATTCATAACACATATTAGTAGCGGCTGTGCCACAGTGGGGATGGCTTGGTCCTTCACATTATCAACTCTGTGGTAAGCACAGTTCACTTTTTGCAAGAACAATGTATTGAGATCTGTTCTTGGGGATTTCTAAATGATTGATGGGCCTTTATGTCACTGGAACAATGTTGACTCAGTCATGGGAGGACTTACTGTTAATTAACAACATAGGTTTTATAAAAGTGTTGCAGTTTCAATTACAGATGTTGTAAATACTCCAACATCAGAAACGGGTAATTATGGCAACACAATTTGACATAAATGTAGCTTTACTAGCAGAAGATAATTTGTTGCTAATACAATACTTGATGTCACTGTTAATTTATTAATGGAGTAACCAGGTAGCTAGCTGTAGGCCAGTTTGAGGGTTGGTATACTCTACTTTGTTAGCAGCTTTCAGTAAAGGTTGCCAGATAAGACAAAGTTTTGGGTGTGTAGATTTAAGCTAGTTTGACCTGAGAATTGGTACATTTAGCCACATTTGTATTGACTGGAGGCTATATTGTGGTGACCATAATTTACCCATGATAGAGACCTGCCTAAATCTTGGGCCAGTATACCTCTACCAATTCTTGGATGCCATTCATTCATTTAGATTACTTTTTCTGGTTTTGCCATCATTGGTGCAAACCATGTAGCTACTTGATCTTACTCTTTTTAGCTTCAGTCTTTTTCTTTTTTACCTTCTGAGCCCCAGAACCGGCTAGGAAGTCATAAATGTGTTTAAAAAAAAAAAAGATTCCCCAAATTATCAGAGCAACGAACCCTTAAAAAGGAGGAGAACTGTCAGATTTCCAATTTTCTGATGGACCTTGAACTACTCACTTGTGAGGAAGATCCTGTAGCAAAAAAACAAAAACAAAAACAAAAAAAAACTCTTTTCTTGGTGCAACCAGGAAGCCATTTGTGACTCAGCTACCAAGGATGTTGGAATGGGCTGAACTGCAGGTTGTGTTTACTGACATGAAGAATGTAAGTAGTATAGACACCAGCCATTTTTTCCAATATTGGTAACATCTGCTGGCACTTGGAAAAATGTGGTACATGTAGATTTCACTTTACTTTCTATTTTTGAAAAATAAATGTTAAAAAAAATCTTTAAATTTTTATGATTTATGGCATTACAACTTTTCTGTATCGCTTAAAACATTGTTAAGTTCTCTCTACTTCTAACAATAGCTTTGCTGTTTCCATAGGGATGAAGGGCTTTATATTGCAGTGAAAAGTGAGTAAAAATGTAACAGGAGCAAAACTGCGTAGGGCGCAGAAGGTTAAAAGATTAATTAATGTTCTTGCACACTGAATAATGTTCCTTCTCTGGTGATTTTTGTGTTTCTTCAAGGTGTGAGTGGCAATACTTGGACCACCTTTGTCAATGTACTAATTAATTTTTTATTTTACCTTCATTTTAAATGTGTTGTGTTTCTACCAATCCCATTTTATATCTGCTACAAATAAGGGAAAAAAATCAGGTTAATTATTTAAACTTTTGCTCAAAATGTGCAGTTAGCTGATAAGTGTGCACGTACATGCATATGAGGCCAGAAACCAGAAAATGGAAATTTATTGTTAAAATTATGTCTTGCCTAGGGCAATCTACATCACTGAGGGGTTGGTTTGCATCACACCAGGAATCCACAACTCTCTTTGTTTACTGTTCAAGCAGCTCATGATGATTGATTTAGTACTTGTAGGTATATGGAATAAACACAGATAATGGATACATAAAAGTGGCAGAGTGCTATCACCTCTAATCTCTTAATGGTCTGAAACTGGCCGCCTGATAGGGTGTGGTAGTTCGACATTAGATCAAACTTTAAAATTTCATGACCAGTTCAAATCGAGTCATTAATAAGCAATTATTAATGCATATGTCTTCAATCATCAAGTCTGAGCTTAATAGCTTAAATGAAAACATTAAAGTCATTTCAGAGTCTAGCCCAGTCTTACTTAAAAGGACTGCATGGTCAAATGATTAACTCATGACATTAATATTCCTTACACGTTACACTACATTTCTAACATTCTAAGCTGAATGCAATGAAAGGGAAAACCTCAGAAATCAAGTGATAGTTACAAAAAAAATAAAAGTTTTTTAGTTTTTGATGTGGCTGCAGATGTAGTTTAGTAATATTGGCTGCAACAAAGCTTTTCAGTGAAGCATCCTTGCAATGACCTAATCATTGCCATGGTACTGTAAGAACAATAACACTTACAATATTGCTCAGACACAATATACCCTTGTGGATTGCACCCTACACCCAATCCTCGGATAGCCTTCACGTACAGAAATGGAAACAACCAGAGCAGATCTTGCAGAAAATTGCTACCTTTATGTTCTCCTACACATATTGCCATATATCTGATGTTCCCTGTCTTGCTGTGCTGCATACTGTTCAAGACTAAATTAAAGGTGAAGGTTGAGCCTCCGCTAATGAGTTAATCAGGATCAGTCATGCCACCACTCTGATTAGGTTAATATCCAGTTATGATCTGTGTGAAGTCTACAAGTCGAAAAGGTGCATACATTAATTTGTGCGTGTATGTGCAAGGGTTCAGTGGGGAGGAGGTTTATGTTGAAGGAAAATGGAATGACACATGAAAGACAAACATCATCATAAATGTTGATGGCACAGCAATCGTTGGCTCAAAGACTGATTGCTTTATTTTTCTGTTACGACGGTTACTTACTCTCTCGGTGTGGTATGTTATTTACAGTGTGCGAATCAGTTCCTCCGAGGCTGCAGAGGTGGATTATTTCTGAGGCAGGCGTTCCTCAAGTGTGTTGCTGGGCAGACACACTGTGCAATCTACACAGTATGAGAGCTGTGGCTTGCTTTTAATGAACCCCAGTCATGCGATCAAGCTCTCCGCTATTAGTGAATCGTATGTGCCGACCAATACTTTAACGTTTCAGTTTTTTCTTAGGTCATCATCTGAGGTTTTAAACCCTGGGAGGAAAACGTGTCTCCATATGCGGCTTAACTTAACACACTCTGTCGCAGTAAGTCTAAACATGAAGTGAGTCACAGTGCTGCTAACAGAAGGAAATTAGATGAGATCAGCTGTTGTGTATCACAGGGTGGAGGCCCATTTATGAGATGCAGTAGTTCCGATCCTTTACATAGAAAGATCATTAATCTGCTCACAATATTTGCTATGACGTCTGTAGATTCTTAGTCATCCACGTCATGGCAAACCTTTTCACCCCTCATCCAAGAGGCTTCCTCAGTTCATCGGTTCAGAACTGAGGAAGCCTCTTGGATGAGAAGGGAAATGTTTTCAAGAACCAAAAGAGAGTAGCCCAGTTGACCTCTGCTGAACCTCTTAGGATTTTTTGTTCTAACATTTTCAGCCAGCTTTATATCTAATTGCAACAGTTAACAGGGATTAGTCTCTACTGCTGCTTCTACATACACAATGTTGACAACAAGCAGGAGAAGAAAACCCGATATGAGGAGTACTCTCTGTAAAACGCTACAGTTCTCAGGTTGTTTTATCGACAAAATAGGCCATTAGTTTCTATCCTTAAAGCTACTCTCAATATTTTTACTTTAACAATTGATGAATGTTCAACACAAAGCATATAGTAGCTAATACTTCACATGACAAATGCATAAAGGCTACAAGAAGAGTAGGCACTGGACAAAAAATGTATTCAATAATCAGTAAAACATAGAAACGAGTGCATTGTCTCCCCTGAAACCAGATTTTTGCGCCAGTTTCTGAGCAAAACCATCCACCTGTTATTAAAATCCATGACTGGATTGCTTGATTCATAAAGATAAATGTACACTTTGTGTTGTAGGAGGTGGTTTGTGCACTTTATCAAACAAAAATAGTCCTAATGTCGATCTCCTTACAACCTCTTATGATTGTAGTTCTCTGTCCACAGCCTGCTGTATATCCAAATCTAACATCAGGCCATTTCACAGCAGGCCAGGTTTTAACAAATTTACCAGTGGCACCATTTCATTTAGGTGTCCCATTATGACAGTAATACCAACAGAAGCTAAACTGAATTAATTTCATAATTAACTTATTATTTTCTTGTAATAGTGTCTTTATGGCCATTTCGAATAGCATACTGGTTGTCAAGATTTGTCGTTTTCCAGTTCTGTATCTCAGTTTAACAAAAACAAAACAAATATGCAATCATCATTTCCTGCTCTCCCTGAAAAATGTTACACAAGTGTCACTGCTCCCAGTCTTTTTTATTACAGACGCTGTCAGTCCATCATCCAGTGGCTGATGTCTGCGGCAGATGGCATTAGAAACAGATGCTATCAGTCAGGGTTCAGCTCCATTTGGGTCTAATCACTGATGCTCTATGTGACCCGTGTGTGTGTGTATGTGTGCGCATTTGTTAATGCATGCATGCACGCACGTGTGTGACTGAGAGAGACATCTGAGTACAGGATTGGTTGTTTGGTAAGACAATTACCAACAACATTAGCATGTGATGTGTGTCTGTTTGTTTGTTAATATACTATGGATGTGTGCGTGCGTTCGTGTTTGTGTATGTGTGTGTGTGTGTGTGTGTGTGTGTGTGTGTGTAGGATTAGTCGGTTCAAAAAATAGCCCTCGCAAATCCGACAGCTAGACAGACGATAACATTTTTACCCCCTTACCCACTAACTCTTGAATCTTCTGCTCATCCCATCAGTGCGGCCTCTTCAGTGACTGATGCAGTTTGCACATTCACTTATGTAGCCGCTTAGCTGCAGCTGGACTTCACTGTTGAAGTTCTTTGCAGCACCTTGCTGGCCAAACAGCTGCATCACATACAGCAACAACAATGTCTGCCCTTTCATTTTGACGAGGGCACCTGCTCTGTTGCACATCATGCCCTTCCCTCTCCCCTTTTCTGGTCCAATAAAGTGAGGAACAGTAAGGGACGTTTGACTTCAGTGGTTTCCATCTGTGATTTTTCACATGTTTGTACGTTCAATTGTGGACCAGAAGTGACAGAAAATAAGAGAGTAGGAGACCTCAGTAATTGGACAGAGCCAAGCTTTGAAGATTTTAACTCTCAGGCAACACACAGTCTTATTGGGGAGAAGAATTTGATGACATATGGCTCCTGCTTTCCATCATGCTTGTCATGTAAACTTTCAAAAGGGCATCATAAATATTTAGGTCTGTGTTGCTAATATTTGAATATGACAATAGGTGTGAAATTGGTAATATGTAGAACAATTGACAGAGTGTAGCTTCTGAACTATTGGTTCTAAACTGTGTCCAGCTGTTCTGCATAGTGCTTCCCTGCCCAGGAATCTTTTTCAGCTCTTTGACAGATTCACAGATATCCATCCAGCATGTCCAGAACCTCATAGACGAAGCCTTTTTTGCAGTATATGAACACATGTATGCAAATGCAGCATTCACAATGCTGTCGTGTTTGTGTGACCTACGCTCAAAGTGACATTCTAAGAAGCTCTTAGTGCACATCACAGCTACCGACCAGCTCTTTCAAGTGCTACCATGGCGATAAGATGATGGGAATGGCTTTCAGATTGTGCTGTGAGTCAATGTATAGTAGGAAATGTTCAGACCCCATTACTGACACAGTCTAGAACACAATGGGGATAAGAACTCTGGTGCGTGTCCTCGCCATATTCTGGTTATGTGTGAATTAACAAGGTCACTCTTTTCTAGGATGTGCATGTAGCTTTGCATTGCAAAACCTTTTTTAGGAACTTTTTCAGATATATAATGCATCTCCCATCAAAATGTGCAAATCAAGTTCTTGATGCTTGTGGTAGTTGAGTTATTACCCCTGAGCTCCCCACACATGGAAGATATAAAATGCATCTCCTGACAATTCACTTCCAAATTGACATGTTGCTTTATTAATAATACTACTGCGTCTTATTGGGTCTATATGTTTCCCTCTGATAATCCCATCTGATCAACTGCACTGTATGAAACAGATTTCCATCCTGAAGACCAGCTGATGCCAGATCGTAAAAGATAGAGAAAGTCAGGGTCTTACATTTATGATGAAGTGTTCCCGCTGGTTTTCTAGTTGTAGCAGATGTAAGAAGAAATATTGTGTGCTTGTTCTTCCAATAAAAGATTTCATTTCCACATGTCCACCATTTACTGTATCGAAAGATGGATGAACTGCCTTTGACATTACTTGTAGCTTCCTGGAGAAGGGTTTTAAATGCATTGTTGTGGTCCAGGTCATCTTGGTGGCTGCTTGTCACGCTGGAGTTGGAGCACGACAAACAAATGTCTCTGGATCATGGACTGTCCTTTAGTGGTGCACAGCTCTTATTCAAAGTGGTCACATCCTTAATTGTGTATATCTTTAAGCTTTAATGCAATTTAAGCACATGAGTTATTTAGAAATGTACCTTTGTAAAATTATCATGAATGAGTAAATAAGCTCTAGAGACCAAAACTGTTTTTCTATGAGACAGTAAACATGTATTTCTGCTCTTAAGTTGGGCATTTTAACATGAGTGTTGACTCGCCATTGGAACCTGCCCCTAGTCGCCATTCAAAGAACTGCAGTTCAGTAATGGCTTAATTTTTCAATTCCTGAGGTTGATGCTTGATGTCAAGTCAAATAAAGCCACTGTTATTAATAAAGCACATTTAAAACAACAGCTGTTGAGGCAAAGTGGTTGCCAGGATAGAAATAAGATTGCCATTGCATATTTACCTAACAAGCTCTAATATTATAGGGTTAAGACTCTAGAATGTTATTTATATTGTAAATTTAATAGTTAACAGTTAAAAGCCTACAAACTTAAATGTGAAAATCTCAACAAACATTTCCTATGAGCAATCACAGTGGACAGAAAAACTCCCTTTATATTAGAAGAGACCGACAGCAGAACGAAGCCCAGAGAGGCAGATATCTGCCTCAACCAGTTGGGGTGAGGACAAAGCGGAGAGAGAAGAGGATGGCAAAGACAAACAAACAAAAGAGTTTAAGGGTTAGGCAGATTGGTGGGACCAGTAGCTGTAGATCCGACCGGTGTAGAGGATTCCCACCATGCAAAGATAAAAAAGCAATTTTAGCTCAACTTTTATAACGTTTCCTCCTGCCTCACATTTTTTGTTATGCTTCGATTGCACTCTGTGAATTTCTGTACCTAATGCACAAAATAAAGCTAATCACAAAGCTGGGTGAGACAGAAAATAAGAGTATTTCCTAGAATGATGCAGTGTTTCAATGTGCCTGCTATTAGTCACAGCAACAGTAGTCATTCACAACTGTGAATGGAAAAATTGGTGCATTCATCTAATTGCCTGTAAATATCAGCATGCTTTCCTTGAACACAGAACAACCCATATTCACACATAATAAACAGAAGGCAAGCTTATGTGCATGTTTGCGTGTCACGCACAGTATGAGCCCCAGCTGAGCATTTGTACACCTTTGCTGACTGAGCGTTGCTAAGTTGGAACTGGAATGCACTGTTTTCTTGCTGCTTACTGCCATGATTTCTTTGTTGCTGCTTTATCCAAAAAAATGGACAAATTGCAGAGCCAAAAAAATCTTACTTGACCAGAGACAGTTGCAATTACATATCATTAGACATTCAAGCATCTCCTCACTTGAATCTACAAAAGTTTGTTTTCTCCTAAACTGCCCATCAGTTGAGAATCCAAAAAATGCTAAATTTGACCTAAATTATCCGCTGGTTGTTTTTTAATTAAAGTGCTCACTGTGGCTTGCAATTGCTACTGTCATTGTCTTATGATTAGAATTCATATTATTTCATTGAATGTACGTTTTTTGTCTTTGTCTTTCTCAGTTAATTTGCTTATATGTGTCTACCTCCTCTCCTTGAGTGCTTGAATGGTTAAATATGTTCAACCATTACTGTTTTATAAGTGAATGACTTAGAGTTGCCAGCATGGACATTGCCGAAAGGCTGGGACATTTCAAATTGACAGTATGGCTATGTAACATACTTTCTGTCTTAATAGGTCTTTTCTGCTCACTAGATTAAAAACCTGGCAATAGAAATGTGTTTGCAAAGAAAAGATGTTTTGCTAATAATTTAAGATTTTGGTGAAAGAGTCGCAAACATCTGAGTAGCTGGACATCAGGGTATGTAGCATTATGGTGTCATATTAGAGTGGTTGAGGCGACACATGACATTCTAAAAGTCATTTAACGCTCATGTGTGAGCTGCCTACAAGACATTCGGACTGAAAACAGTTCTGCATTAAACACGTGTTGGTGTGGCATTGCTTCAGGCACTGATGAGACGATGAGCTTCAATACAGGGAGTCTAGTTTGAGCATAACATCACGAAATCTGACAGTCTGTGTGACAACTCTGGAAAGTTATCATGGCAACAGCCCTTTACCTCTTCTGACGTAGGTAGTGTGATTACCCTGTTTACATTATAAAGCTGTCGGCTAGAAATATCACCCTGTATGCGTGAGATGGGTCAAAACAGCACGGTACTTTACACTGAGATGAAGTTGTAACAGGTTAACTATTTCTTTAATGATAGATAGATAGATAGATAGATAGATAGATAGATAGATAGATAGATAGATAGATAGATAGATAGATAGATAGATAGATAGATAGATAGATAGATAGATAGATAGATAGATAGATAGATAGATAGATAGTGTTTAATCAGAGCATCAAAATGTGAGAAAGGAACGTCCCTGCATAGGTGAACATTTGATGAAGTTCAAATGAAATGTTTGATTTCGGTGACAAAAAAAATCATCATTCTCCTCCCTTATCTTCACAAATTAAGTAGTCTGCTCCTTGATACTTAAAACCAGATTAAATGCTAGTTTTGCTGCACACCACTGAACAAATGTTGCTGATGAGCAGTAAAATAGTCAACTTCAGGTTAGCTTTGTATTAGTCCCAACATTTTTACCCTATAAGTGATTTTCAGCTATCTAAAAACCCAGCAAAATTTAGAACCTGTCTAAATTTTTTGACATCGGTCCATTTATGTACAGAGTATAAAGTTTAAATAATATGTAAAATGGCCACAGTGTTGGTACATCAACCCGTGAACTATTTAAGATGGAAAATGAAGACTTTAAAGGCTTTTCTTCCTAAGGATGTGGTGCAGCCATGTAACTTAATTGATTATTCTAATGAAATTTTAAATATTTATGGTCCCTTGGGTTTTAAACATTTGTATTGTTAGCTGCTGGAGCAAGCTGAAATCAAATACATTTTAACGTGTAATCTTCAACCTCTAAGGCTAAGCTTGCAGAGTCTGCCATATTCTTAAAAATCCAAACCGTCACTGGCACACAATGAATCTTGGGATACGTTGGGAACCAAGTTGGATCCTGCGTGGGAAAAGAAGCTTAACAGATCGTTCGCAGAAAAATGATGCATTTCTTCACAATTTGAAGGAGCCTTCGAAATGGGAAAGTCTTCGTCGCACCGCTGTGACTTATTCAATCCTCGAATGCAATCTTTGATTGATGCAGCCCCTGAATTGGGATACAGCTTTCATTTCTTTAGGCTTCTGCCAGATTCTGGTATGGTATGTTTA
The DNA here is from genome assembly GCA_024666655.1 of Dascyllus trimaculatus. Lineage (NCBI taxonomy): Eukaryota > Metazoa > Chordata > Actinopteri > Pomacentridae > Dascyllus > Dascyllus trimaculatus. The sequence continues at coordinate 16,072,921 of CM045456.1, read as the reverse complement.
CCATCAGACGAGCTTGGAATGGAAGGAGAAGAGGTTTAAAAGGTTTCAGGCCGACGCTCTTGTTGGTAGATGTTCTATCTCAGTTGAGTCTGACCATCAGTGCAGTAATAGAGGTCACATCACACACAGATACACATAGACATGAAAACACTCACCAGAACTATCCATGCAAACATCCTCTTTGATGTATGGGTAAGTTTGTGACAAATGCACTTCTCCACATTATATTGTAGCCAGTGACTAAATATGATTCCTGCTCTGTGCAGGCTGATGTAACTAAAGAGCAGGTTATCCTCCAATAAGCTGGTGTTATTCACTTGGACAACCTCAACATTTGGTATATTGTCTGTTCCTTCCAACCAAATAGTTTCCATTTAACAATCTGAACTGCATTTTGAGGTTACACATCATCTTGCAAAACCCATTTCATAATCTACTGACTATGCTGTCACGATTTTTCCACCAATGACACAGCACTGATCACTTACCAATGTGTAGACACATGAATAACTGGTTAGATCGACTCAGATGCTACTGTATGGATTCTGTAGATATCTGGAGTCGGAAAGAAGCAGATAATTAGAACAAAGAAAGAGAATAGGAATGATAACCAACAGGAAAAGAGGTCGAAAAATCCAAGTGAGAAAGCATTAACAACTTCAAAATGAATTCTTCTCTTTATGTCCTCCCATCTGTTAAAGGATGTAAGCTAATTGGGGGTGTGAATACAGCAGGCATATGTGAGATATGAGTGATCTGAGTGCGTTCAACTGACAGACAAGGATGCGTGCTGGAGAGAATTCTTCTGCCTGAAGGGCAGTGTTTGATTTATGCCCTGTAATCTGCAGTCTGAAAACCTGATGAAAGCAGTTACAGACAGAAACATACTCACTATTTTAATATTCTTTGTATTCGTCCACCAATTTTGAACACTTTGGACTTTGAAGGACTTTTTTTTTATTCCAAATGGGTTTTTATGTACCTCCTCTCTCATTGTCTGTCCTGACACCCAACCAAAATGCTGCTTGTAATTTCTACGGCAGTCCCACTGAGGATTGAGCATGTCAGAGGAACACTGCACACTACTGAGTGATGTCGCTGAAGCTTTATGCATGAGAAATGCAAATGCATGTAAATGTCTACAGTCTGGAGTCATAAAAAAGTGTGTATTGCATTTCTGGTGCCAATGCTTCAAAATGCATAAATGTAATTTCACACAAGGGACTGGTTTCTTGTGGTGGCTCCTTGGGCTAGCCACTTAATGTCAGGAGGGATTTCCCCCTCCTTCTTCAATCTAAAGAGACCACAAAGAGGGTGCGCCTCATCAGTAACTGAGGAATGACTTCTCTTGCCATATTACCACTCACACTATCGTAAAGCAAACCTCTAAAACCCAGTGTCCAGCTCTGCCTAACTAATCAACTATGCTTCAAAATCTGTTTAATTATGCCTTGTGATCAACGGCAACCAAACCTGATGCTCATAGATCAGGAGCAGTGCAGCAAAAATGAATAGGTCCCCCCACCTTTTTTTCATACACCAGCAATGATGTGAATGAAGCTGCTGTGTCTGATGCGTTGGAATTTCCTCCCAGGCAGATCATCTCCTTTAAATCCCTGTCCTAATGTTGCTTTCCCACCCCCCCTCCCTCTAGTTATAAAACCCAACTGAGCACAGTAACACACGCTGCAAAAAGTGAGTGAGAAAAAAAACAGGAGGACCCGCCAGGACTTGGCTTAAAAACTGTTACGAGGGACAATTACATAAGGATTGCAGAAGCTTTAGCTTTGTGAAATATTAAACTGGGCTGACATTTTCCCACTCCTCTAAAGAGAAGCCTTTTCTAGGAATATATGAGAAGCAACACAACGATGAAAGATGCAGTATGGAAGTGCTTGCAAATGAAAACTAGCAGTGGTGAAGTATTTTGTGTGATGCAATGATAATTACTTATTAATTTTGAGAGGAGGTCAGGGTGGATGAATGGGTTGACAAAACTATGCCCTTTAGTACTGTAGGTGTTAACCAGACAAAAATGAAAGATATCTGTGCTAATACAGGAAACACTCTTATGGGTTGTAATCAGAGGGCCATTGATAAATGTGGTTGTGCATTTTTTTAATTCTTTATTTAACCAGGAAGTCCCTTGAGATTAAAAATCTCTTTTCCAAGGGAGACCTGGCCAAGATAGCACACCATTACAAGGATTATAAACTGGTCACAGTATAAAAACATAAAACATTCAAGGTATAGTTAAACAGAAATAATAATAATGATAATAAAAGATCAGGAAAAGCAGTTGCACTCATGGGTTATATTTTTCTTCATCAAATTTTTGAATTCATTCGGGGAGACAAGATCATTTAACTTTAAGGTGATCTGGAGATTATTCCATGACCAAGGTACGTTGTAAGAGAAGGCTGCTCTGCCAAGTTCAGAATAAATCCTGGGTACTTGGAAGCGTAGCCATCTAGCAGAGCAAGAATCGTAGAATTTCTTGGTAAGTGAAAGGAAATTACACAAATATGAAGGTAGTTTGTCCAGTAATGCTTTTATAAATAAAGACATACCAGTGCTGGTGTCTCCTGATACTTATACTTAATTTGCATTTGCAAATTTTCTTTAACACTTGCACAGTACTGACCTCTGTTGGTGGCTACATGGCAGCACAGAGTTACTCCACTGATTTCAAGACCTCAGACTTAAAATATCCATTAAAGCAAACATGCATATTGTGTACTACAGGGTGGGATAGATGTTTATTAAGGATTAAAAAAAGAACAGCATCAGTGACCCATTAATCTTTACATTTACTAACAGTGCACCCGGCAATCAACTTCCCTTCTTAAAAAAGAAAAAACGCATGGCCATTTAATACCATACATCCACACAGTCTGAGTCTGTGGTTTGAATGACAGGTGGAATATTGGATGCTGACTATTGGCGGGCTAGTTGAGGATTAGTCAGCTGAGCACTTCATCCCCGCAACAAGCTGAAATAGAAATGAGGGCTCTAATCCGAGATGGAAGGGCCGCTGGGACAGAGCGGGAGGCAAACAAGAATATGCAATTTGTTATTGTACTTTTGTTTTTTCAACCCACCACTAAAATAACACTGTTGTTTTGTGGCTGTCTGTAGGCAATATAGCCAAAAGCTCACACTGTAATTTAATTCACACTGGGTGACATACTGTAGCTGATAGGCCACAAGAAGTACGAATTGGAAACAGCTGTGACTCCACTTTCAGAGTTTTGTACAATATTATGCAAACTCAGGAGAGGCATAATGTCACCGATGCTCGATAAACAGCCGAATAAATGTCTGGGCTGTGACATTAAATATTAAAAGGTGAGTGAGTATGCAATGGACCCAGCTGGCCTCAGCTGGTCTTGGTCAGCAGTTTCATAATGTATGAATGGAAGATATTTCCAATCCTCTGGCTTAACTCTCAGTTCCGAATGACGGTAAGCTCGATATTTGAAGAATGTGATGTCCGCCTAATGAGGTAAATACTCTGTGGAAACTCATCTCTCTGCTGGTGTGTAGGTACATTGGGTCTGGCTCGGGAATTGAATCAGTACATGTCTGTGTAACTTTCATTCATGATTCCTGTGGCTATGCAGTTTACAGGATTTTTTTCTTCCATGGTCTATTTTTATTCTCTTGGAGTTATGCCAGCACACACTGCATTTAATGTGCTTTCACTGCCATCTCAAGGTTTCAAGTATAACTGCATGCTGTCTTTTATATCAGATTTTGTGTATGGATGGATACTACAGTACTTAAGTATACTGTAATTGACAAGTGTTTATGTGTAATATATATATATTCCAGTGAACCCTATCGGTCAGTTTTTACTGGACCTTTTAAGTAGGGTTTCATATGTATATATGTAAATAACCAGGACGTTAACAGTGGATCCTTTGGGTACTCTGGCTTGTGCAGTGGGGCCTCTGTCAATCAAACTTGTTCCACTGCATCCTGTTGATGCTTGATCACAATGGGCTGTAGGAAGTTTGGAGGTCAAATCAGCATCTTGGGTGACTGTCATGTTCCTCAACATGTTCCTGATTGATGTTTTTTCCATGTGGTGGGGTGCATTTTCTTGCAGGGGTAGGCCAGTGACATCTGGGATTTCCATTTACATGAGGGAGGTTGCTCGTTGTAGGACAATGTTTATTTGGGTGTGAAAATTGCTTATTCAGAGATTATTTTAGATGTTAACTCCCGATTTGAGACTCATTCTGACCTTTTGCATACTACTTCAACCTCTTCTTACAAGTGCAGATCTTCAACCCACATTATTCATTTGTCAAAGCTTAGTCTCACTTTATATATCAGTGTGTACTTATTAAGATCTTCCTAAACTGCAAAGACTGTCTTTTTGTTGCAAATGTTGTTTTCAATGCTAATATTGTATCTAAATCGGAAGTGACATCATGCAAAACCACAACAAAGGAACAGATTATATGTCTGTATTTATTTTCATCAGAACACAATTTTAATCATTGTAGCAGTAGTTTTCATACTTTTCGAAAAGATCATGACTTGTGAGACTGTTTTATAAATCATTTCATCAAAGTTGTTTGTAAAAAAATTAAAGAAGTTACTTGAACTAAAGCATCTATAATATTACAATATACTGGTAGTATAATAGTAATCATAATAATCATAATCGCAATGATACTTCTATATGCCTTTGAACCTTTTTCATTTCTATAATCATAAATCTTTCGCTTTCACACACACAGAACCACAACCTTTCACAATAAGGTTGCGAAGCTGAGGACAAGTCTATTGGTTAAACCGCACCACATTCTCTTTTAACATCAATGATTTCAGACGCTCAAATAAAAGAAAAAGGATTAGAAGAAGGAGAAGAAGAAGAAGAAAGTAACAGCATGACATCAACTCAAAATACACAAGGAGAGACATACATTGTTCAGCATACTAGGGAACGTATTTACAACCAAAAAAGGAATGGGCTTCTGCATAGATCCACAGGATAGAGAACGGAACTATCGTGAAAACAGAGAGAGGCTGAGAAAGAGTGAAAGAGGGCAATATTTGTGTACATACCATTTGGTGCTGGGTGCACGGGAGGGTAGGGGCAAGAGGCATACATAGTCTATATGTGCAGGGGTCAAACACAAAATCAGGTTTTGTAGACTGGTGTGTTGTGGAATGTGACAGACCATACTCTACGACTGCTACAGACCATTATCGGGGATCTAGACTGAATCTATTGGACCCTACACAATTTTTTCTCAGTATAATGCAGTAAAAAAAATTCTGACAAACTGAAACATAAAAAAAATCATCACAGAGTAACTGTTGTGTGCATGCCTGCATTACCAAATCAGAGATTTACATCAGTCCAATCTAATTCTATCATCGTTTTTGGAAGAAATCTGGTGCAAAGGTGTGTGAAAGGGGAGTTGTGATGGACAACACATATGCACAGCATTCGCACCCATGCAGCCACAGTGAGGATGCATTACTGCATCTAAAGCAAACATGCTCTCTGCATGACTCCTGAATGCAGGCTTGTTTGCATGAACACAGGTCCGGCAGTTGGCTTGTGACAGCCATTACATCACAACTGGCGTGAGAGGCAGAATGAAATCATATATTCGCCACTTATATGAGATCTCTGACGTGTGCTTGTGACGAGGGTTGCTTGTGAGGTGCAATCATATATGTATTGCTAACATGGCACATTTCTGCAACACTGGCAGACCCTATATTCCTCCTTTACTCATTTGTCATGTATCAATTTGGTTCATTTTACTCAATACAAGGTATGCTTTGGCACCAGGTCATTGTCATTCACTTCATGGTCTTATCTGCACTCTCTCTGGTATCTTCTACTTCATTTCCGTTTGGGGATTGGGAGGATTATTCTGTTAAAACAGGGGCAAAAGGAATATAAATCATCCCTATTCTGTTTTGGGGTCTTGGGGCAATGACATAGTTATTACACACTGTACACTACAATGGTTTCATACTACAATTTGTGCAGCTTCAAGGCTGCAGTGAGTGATGGGACAGCTAATGTAGCAGGTCCCTGTGCGTCGAAAGACTGTGGTGGTTTTCCCACATCTGCCCTGCAGTCCCAAGGTCATGGCAACGGCGATGAGTTCTCCAGAGAACACGCAGCAAGTAGACATGGACACACATCTATGCATATGCGTTTAAGCGGCGGTATACACACACACACTCACACACACACACACAAACAAACTCACAACAGCACACTGTTACCCACAGAAGAGTGGGGATTCACTTTTTCTTACAAAGCTCAGCCTTCCTGATTCCTGTATGTCAGACAGTCCTTGTGTAGTCGGTCTCCAGCAGCAGTATCAGTGTAAAAGAATAAATAGATTTCCATCTACTGGTGGCCATTGGTATAGCAGCAGTTTTCTATCACCAAATGCAGTCATTCAAGATGGGCATGGGTGCGCTGTGCCAAATGAGCAGTTGTGTACTTCATGCAAGCAGGAGCGGGACAGGGTCTAAACAGCAAGTGTCAAAAATAAGCCAATATACGTTCTTATATAGACATGGTGTGAATAATGATTAATTTTAAATCCTCATATAAGGTGTATAATAAAACTCTTGACATCAAATATCGGATTGGACATCTCATATAAGTAATAAACACACTTAAGAGTGGAAAAAAACAAATTCTTCCAGCAATATCTGCTCGTCTTCATCAGATACCTGATCTCACAGCCATCAAAGAGACACAAAACACAACCAGAAACTAAAGAAGAAGTCAGCCCTTAAGGTCACACCATTCCTTTCTGTTCACACGCTGGTCGACATTTAATAAAATAAACCAAAGTGTCAGCTGACTTAAGACGATTATCAGGAAATGCTTTTAGTGCTTACGCAGACGATGACGTGCTCCTCTCTCTGGATTTGTTTCAGTTCCTCCTCTCCGGTAACAGCCAGTAGAATGCCTTTGTGTTGACGTTGTATGAGTTTACAAAGTGGGAAAAGTATGAGTTTACAAAGTGGGAAATGAGCCATGATTTTTGTTATTTTTTCTACCCTTATGTCTGCTAACAATTTGGGTGTTTTCAAATGCGTCTGACTGTGTGGATGAGAATGTTTGTACTGTATATCTTAATAAGCCCTTTAATTAATGAGACATTAGTTTGATGTTTGGAGGAGAAAAAGTACGAGACAGTGGGCATGCTACAGGAGCTGATTTTGGGATCAGATGTGGTGCTTACAGGGGGGGAGCGGGGCTTAGGACAGTCAACAAAAGAGGCAGTCATAACCTTGCAGAGCCTCCACATGCAGTTCATGTTGTACACGTTTTGATTTAACAGAAACAGACCTTTAACCAAATGGTTTCTGTGTTGTTGAGATGTGGCATGTCATTCAGTATGCACTGTATAGGACCAGCTCAATGCAGTGGGCCAGGGGAGCAGGATTATAATGCCATAAACTTGTATACTTGCAGGTTAAGCTTTCTTGGTGAGAGGTTTGTCTTCTTCATAACTGTATGTGAATTACAGTTGACCAAAAAAGTCTTTAAAGGTAACATCCAGTCATCACATTTCCTTTGAATAAAAAGGCCTGAGGTTTAAACCCAACTACTAGTATAGCATACAGTGCAATCAGTGAATTAGTTTTTTTTTCCAAGCTGTGTTGATTGAATAAAGTCATAAATTACTCATACTGCAGTCACACTATATAACAAATCCATATCAATAACCTTCGGTAACCACTATTTCTATGCTGCAGACACTGTTTGACTGGATATTACCTTTAAAATCTAAACTGAAACCCCTTTACGTCTGGAGCAACAGTCTTAAATATACTGATCCAGTGTTACAATCCCAGTATCAGTTAGCTTTGCTGAGCCATGCGACTGAAAAGTGGCCACAATCTGAACAGGAGTTTTTCCAAAGTGACTTTTTTAGACGAGCTTGAGACATTTTCATTTTTGTTTGGTGAGATAAAATTGTCCTATCTGTGCTTTTTTTAAAAAAATTACAAAGTTGTGTGTGCACTGATCAACAAAGGTGATAGTTATTCCAAGTGTAATATTTTGTTTTAAGTAACTAGCAATATAAAAGGTTGATAATTTAACCCATTTTACTGACCCTCATATTTTGGCTTGTGTCAAAACATGGTGATCGTAGTCCAAAACCATAAACCTTCTGTACATGCAGAATCGTTAAAAATGTTTCATTATTGAGGTACATATAGTTTGTACAATTGTTTTGTTCTTATGGCTCAGCCCTATCATATTGTCGACCTGAAGCCTTAATGATCATTCTGGCTTATTACAACGTGGCTTGTCTATTTTTTGAAGTTTTGACTATTAGTCCTAATGGTTATGACAACATTTTACTCAACATACAAATTGTTGAGGTGTCAGAAATATGTCACCACAATAAAATCTAGTAACAACCATTTTCTCCCTCATTTGGCATAAAAACTGTTTTTATGTTCAGACTAATTCCTGAATTGCAATAGATGGCCATGCATGTGTGCGTTATTGCCTTAATTTTCATCCTCCAAATACATGTGGATGAACTGGTCTTTGCTGAATATGTGAGCTTATGTTATTTTTAATTAGGCTTAATTTTATTACAGTTGTTGCATGGTTAAGAATTAAAGTCAAAACCAAAAAAAAAAAAAACAAGGCCCAAGTTGTAATATAATAAATGGAGATATCATTTTAGACTTTGAGCATTTGCGACATTGCAGGAATGCATCCCTCTTGTCTCTTGAGGTTTTTCACAGTTGAGCCAGGTGTCAGCTTTTTACTGAAGTTAATTACAGACATGTTTTGATCCTGGTAAACAGTGTTGATAGGTGAATATTATCTCACGAAACAAAGTGAGGGCAAAGCCATAAACCCGTGGGAAACACAGAGTTTATTACTGACATCAGAACCACATTCAAAACCCAGTTAAGCTTTAATGGGATTGTGGCCAACAAACCAGCATGGCAGAGCTAAGTGACATCTGAGGCAGGTGGGGGGGGGGCCCTCTGTAAAATCATCAGCTGCACCGGCCTGTTAGGTAGACTTTACGATATGTGTCGGCAACACGCACTCATTCCCACACACACACGTAGGTAAAGACATGCACACAAGCACACACACAGCCATGTGCGCTCGCACACACACAGTAAACCTAGAAAAACAAACCGTCACACACGCACAAACTTTCAGCTAATTTTTTTTACAGTCTTATTTAGAGAACACACTTTCTTCCTGTATGAGAGACCCAGAAACAAAGACAAAGGATGAACATTAGAAAGAGAATATGATTGTGTTATTCCATAGTCAGCCAGTGCAACAGAAACCAATAATTGGAACACAGTGTAAAAAAGCGTAGTGAGAGAAACTCAGCCATGAGGAAGCTGACCTTCCCTCTCAACAAAGGCTGTGGCATTGTCCCCTTTTCCCTACCTAAGGGACCAGTCGAATCCCTTAGCATGTCTGTTTGTTTAGTTTTTATTTGTTTTTGATTGATTTGTGTGTCTTTCATCTCAAAGCGTCCCACATTTTCCCCATTTGCCGGAGAGCGTTGCAGAATGTCCACAGGCACACAGCTCCAGCCGTTTTTCACGCAACTGTGGCTGTATTTTTCCACATCGGTTGCCATGGAGAGGGAATCCCCCACCCTAACAACCTCCAACCTCCTCCTGGCAGCTCTATCACTCCTCGTTGGCAGGGCTCTCCTCCAGAGGCGTGATGGCGGGGAGGCCCAGTCCTGATGCATTGTGGGATGCAGTGAGGCTGGCAACAGTGTGTAGGAGGACGAGGACCAGCAGGCAGAGTTTGAGCCGGCTGTTACACAGTCTGCAGGCTGCCGAGGAGCTGAGGGAGGTACGGTGCTGGCATGGCGGGTGAGTTCTTTTCAGGGTCCCCCGGGAACGGTTGTCCACTTTCAAGTCCCACCGCACGTCACAACACTCTGCATGCGGGTCCACACCTGACGGATAGTCTTCCAGCAGCCCTGGAGGTTGTTTTGGGGAAGAATAAGAGAAGCACATTGACTGAACAATTATTTGAGTGGTTTATCTTAAGATGTTTTTGGTAATGGTCAAAAATTATCACAGCTTTTCATGTATTAGTATTTGCCTTTTAAAAAAATATAATATTATAGCAAATTGAATGTCTTTGTTTTATCCAAACAGCATTTTAAAACATAAACTGTGTGAATATGCCAATATCTCCAATTAACTAATCAATTAATGATGAAAATAACTGTGTGTAGAGCCCTACTTGCAGCATTATTTTATTTTGAGTGGGACATACAGTATGCAATAGTGAAGAGGTTTTTCTTCATTTGTTTGTGTTTTTCATGTGCTTTCTTAAGCTGCAGTGCATTGAACAGTCTTTATTTGTATCTATGTATGCACATACATTTTTTCCCTTTGCATCTGCGCCTTAGGGAATGTAGATGCACTGCACAAATGCATTTGATGTATGGATTGTCAAAAAAGCACCTGAAACATAAAATTTCATGTTAAAAATAGTAATAGAAACCTTTACTGCATTAAAAAAGGAGTGAAATTACAAACGGCAGACCAATGCAATGATATCATAAGCAAAAGGGGTTTGGCACCACCTGTGTGTTTGCTAGTATGAGGCGAGAACTTGATTAATTCTGTAGTTTGACTGTCAACAGTGTAGCTGTGAAAAGATGAACAATGTAATTGCTGATTGTCAACATTTACAGCAGCCATGTTTACAGTACAGTTGACACACATGCACACTTACAGTATGCAGAAACTTTAGATGCAGAGGAGCTGTTATAGCTGCTGTCATGCCACTTACTTATCAACCTATATAGTTGATCACTGTTGTTGTGTTCCCAGAGCACATCACTTATTTGGAATAGATTGTGTTATGGGGAGAAATCCATGACTTAAAGCAAGACTCGTATGCACACACATGGTGCAGGCCTCTGTCCTCCATCTTGCTGGTTGGATGCGTTTTCTTGTCTTTTAGATGTATTTGGCTAATGTTCACATTCAAAGCATGCCGAGTACATTTTGAAGATGGTGCAAAAGAAAAAAAGCAAACAGTGTAGCTGCATGGAAAACATTTATTTGCAGATTTTAAAATGTGCTTCACCCTTCCTCACTGTTGTACTTGTCTCCTCCTCTCTCATTGAACAGGAAACTGCCAAACCTGAGCTGGAGTGTTCCACTGGTTTTAGTAGAGGGGTTCACAGAGGAGGAGACCAAGTGTGGTGGAGTAGGAGGGGTGTTTTGTTTCATTTTAGGGTTTTTGTGATTAAAACAGTAGCTTTTATGAAAAAAACACAATTTAAAATTAAATTAAATGCATTTACAATTGACAATGTGTTGAATTTGCATATTGCTGTCCTTGTGAATGATTTGAATTAGATAATTGATTTTGTCTCTTGAGTAGGTGGAGCCCACCTGTGTAAAAGGCTGAAGGCTGGGGTGAAGATGGACTGATTGATAGAGAGGGGCACAGCTACAGAGCACACTTCTTGCCTTGGGCCCTTTTTAGTGGCATGGCCAAACAGCTGCTAGTTTGTTTTACTATTACTCTGAAGTATTTTCTTTGTTTATTGTGCCTCAGGAGAAATAGCATTTTATTCAGGATTTCTTTTCATTTTTTCCCCCATTATCTTTTGTTTTGGTAAATATTTTTTTCTCTTTAAATATCTGCACTGGATGCCACTGCTGTAAATATAATTCACTTGGACTGCGACTCCTCATCCGTATGTCTGGCTGCTTGGCCAATCATCACAGACCACCACTGGTAAGACTGCTGAGCTGTATGAAAGTCACACACATCATCCTGCTGCTGTCAATACTCACATGTGCTTTTTGTGTATTAAATCATAGCTGAAAATATTCTTCTATTATATCTCCTTTAACAGCACCATGCTTAAAACTATAATTCCAAACTCTTTTAGGGAAATTCTTTATCATCTTTTTGACATCAATAGTTTAGAAAGTCACAAACAGACTAAAACATGTCAACATATTCAGAAACTGACGGACACATTGGTGGTATCAGATCTTTTATGAGACAAAATATAGACTCTTGACTGGCTTAACTTAAAATTTCAGTGGTTGGCAGCTGTGGTACAATTGAGTGTTCTTTTATGATCACAACAAAAAATACAAATGACTAGCACCAAAAAAGTCATAACCTGCCAAACCCAAATATTGTCTATAAATGCAACCTGATGACCAACATGGCCACCAGAGGGCAGCATCAGCATGTGAAACAAATCTTTTTATTATTCATGTTCTTGGGTTCAAGAATCTGTTGGCATAGTCATATTGTGGGGACTCTTTTCCCTTAAACATGAAGACCAAAGTCTGATTCTGACATGTTTAATCATTTAGTATTGACCTGAAATAGTGTCCATTTGCTTGTATGGGTGTTCTGGGCTACTGTATTACCTAACACATGGCAACTGACTGTGTGTTTCTGCAAGATATTGTTCAGGAACTTGATTTCCCTTTCTTAGAATCTCTATTAGAGCAATCAGGGTCTAAATTTAGTTCTAGAGAGATAGTTTTAACCCCAGAAAAGTTCCTGCTGTGGAGGTGGTACTGTCTGATGGATGATCCAGCCCTGAATGTCTGTAATTGGTCAAGTAGGCTCACATTTTCAACAGCAGTCTTATACACCTGACATTTGTAAAATCTTGCTCAAAGTGGCCAACAGTAGATAAGATGGAGCCCTTCAAGAGACTTTATGATGACTAATGATGATTTAACAAAACTCTAATGCTCTGCCTAACTTTTATCCACGGGGAAACATCCTGGACATAAGTGTTGGGGAATTAAAGTACCTTGAACTTCTGGCGGAAAAGCACCTATCAGGACAGACGTACAGCCACAGAGTCCCATTGTGCAGCTGTGTCTTACTCCTCTGAGCAACTGGGAATAATTTGTTGCTGTGGTGTATCGCCCTGCTGGTCAGACGATTAGATAGAACATTCTGTAACTGTAAAGTGTTTTCTGTGTGTCCATCAGTGCTTGTGTGTCCCACTGAAGTAATACTGAGTGAAACACTCTGAGCCCATGTGCTCAGTCATTGTACTGCAAGCAGCAGAGGTTAGAGGAGCTTGCTACCTGTAGCTCTGAATCCCAGGATTTGGGAAAGTAATTTTCTTTTATCTGTCAAATAGTCAACAAAACACTTGAGAGCAGCTGCTCATAGACTACTGGTGGAGAACTAAAGTTTCACGGGGCACCTGCGTGCACTCAAGTGATGCGAATCGTTAAAGAAAGAAAGACAGAGAGAGAATAAGCAGACAAGATTACAAACAGAATAATGCATAAAATGTGTGATTATTCCGTACCTGTGCATATAAAACTGGGGCTGCCTCCATGGATGAGATCATCATTGTCGGGCAGGACGAAGGGGCACCGCTGTTGCACCTCCAGGCAGTACTGACCACAGGGGATTCGCTTGCTGCAGTGCATCTGGGTGGTCTGGAAGTACTGAGAACACAGCCAGGGCTTATAAACCATCTAGGTGGAAGACAGAGAGGTGAGAGGATATCGACGGGTTAGGGAGGGTTCGCGCTGGATGATGCACACATGCACTCTCTCACATGCATCACTGTGACCTCTACAGCTATTGATTCATACAGGGCCGAGCAGATATCCCGGTGATCCTAATATCCACTGATTAATGAACGTGGTATGTTGCTGGGCAGTCATCACTTTGTCAGTCAATATAGAATATTACCCAACCACCTCTTCAGAATAGTTATTGCAGCTGTATTGCATTGAAGGATAACTTCTGTTATATGTGATCTTTAAGTCGTGGAACACACAGCAGATATTGCCATGAACTGGTAAATTTTAAAGGTATTACAGTGCCAGCAACTGGTTTCAATCCCTGAACAGTAAAAACAAATTAGTACCAGCGTAGCCAACAAAAATCCAAATTCAGATTTGCTTTTAAAATAATACAGGGAATCCCATTAAACAGCACTAAAATCTAAGGTACGGTGCTAATTCATTTGTTTACCTCAGCACGGGGGTTGTCATGTTTTTTTTAAAAGCGAGTATTCACAAACAAATATGTCCGTCTGTGCCAGAAATGCAACAGCAAAAGTCTGTTTACAGCAGACAAACCACAGGCTGAGTGGCTTCATCTTCTCTTAATAAAGACGATCACGCAAGACGGTAAACAGCGTTCCGCCATAATGCAAAAATGCACAAAGCTCATCCATGCATGCGTTTCATGTAACATAATCCGCCCTACATCCCATCCAGTCCGTGCATGCATTCAACAGTGAAACTCTTTTGTGTGTATGTGTGCGTGCATTTGTGTGTGTGTGGGTATGCAATTTAACACCTGTGTAGGGAACGCGGTCCCAGCCGTGAACTATAAAAATAGGCAATTATGGTGTGCAAACACACTGAATGGCTATATGTGGAATAAGGCAGACCGTAATTTCTGTTTAGGATACCGTGTTTGCATTTACTGCGTGTTTAAATATAGTTATTAGATTCGGTTGAGCAAGATTTTGACTGCAAAAATAGACTTTTCACTGTTTTCAAAATCAGTATTGCTGCCTCAGGCTATAAGGAAACAATCACAGGTCTATATATAAACCTATATTTGACAAGTTTGATATATATTCTCATCTTTGGTTGCTGCACCTGTGTTTTATCCCCATTAGCTTGCAGCATAAAACTATATTTAAATATTGAATGTGTAATATATTGTCAAATTCCAGCACTTTCTCATCCATGAAAGACATTCAAGTCTGCCAAATGATGATTAAGTGGAGCACACTGACTGAAATGTAACAGTGTTAACTTATTAACTCTTTTCTCCAGTCCAGCCTCTCACTGCCGCTGCTGTGTTTTTTTAAAAGATAAATTGCTACACATAATAATTCTACCTACACTGGATTAAAATGGAGGCTCTGCTCTGTATTTACCCGTTGCCATGGTAAATCATAAAATTGGAGCTCCATTGATGACGGCTTTTGATCATTTAAAGTGCACACACTTAATTCAAAGCAAACATAATCAGAGTTCATTGAACGAACTCTGACCACCTGGTCTGGAACCAAAAACTAGAAGTTAACACCAATAACATTTGTAAAATACAGCAGATGGAATTTAGTTAAAAACACAACAACACTGATGCATGTGCTAAAACAAATTACACTCTAAATGACTATTTTAACATGTAGGTGAGACAAGCTGTAATATAAAGTATTTAGTCAAAACTGGATCTTTACTACATAATATTAATGCTTGTATGCAGTATTTTGGTTAATTTTCTCACCCATTTTCTCGTCTCTGCGAGTGCACAAGTGGGGACAAATGATTTACTTAGCACCTCATTCTTCCTTTTTTTCTCATGCGATAAGAGAGTCGCCTCATTGTGTGGCATTATCACCTGCGGCAATTAGCTGGTATTTCCTGTGTAGCACTCTGGGGACTGCGAGGCAAGCTAGCACCTGCTGTGAGCTAATCATCACACCTAAAAAACAGTGCACACCGAAACCACAGATCATATCACTCGTGCATGTAGACATAATGCTTGCATGTCGCCTGTGGGTGGGTGTGCAGACGGCGAGATGTGTATGTTGATATCATGCATCACATATGCTCTCTCTGTACTGCATAATTGTAATAAAAAGTCTCTTGTGAATGGAACATACGGCGGCCGAACACATGAGAGAGAAAATATTGCTCCATAAGCACAGAAAAATGACAGAATATGTAGTTAGTTTGATGCACAAATCAAAACTGAAGAAGACAATAAAGGACTAAAAATGGCCTTTTCAGTGCCCATTTCTTATACATACACCTCAATAGGGTTAAATAACACACATTAAAGCTTATGTTTGGGATAACGGAGCTGATAGTGATAATATTAGCAATATGTTTAAGTCATCACATATCATTTTATCATATTTTACTAAAATATGTCTTGCACAACGGACTGGCTGACAGTTTTCACAAGCCTATAATGCTCATCTTAAACTTCCTCTCCTTTTTTCCACCTTATGAAGACGACAGTTCCGTGATATCACACTAATATACACTTGTGTGTTATTTTACACATTATTCTGTATGTAAATAGGCAAAAGGCAGTGGTATATGTAATTAAATATAGGACAAACAATTAAATTATTGTATGATGATTTCATTATTACTAATATATCAGAAAGCTGTGCTAAAATCGCCCTACCTCAATTCATGTTAGCAAATTATTTCCAATTTGACTGGGCACATATCAGGTTAAAATGTCATCTTCATTGTGACAAGCAGTGATTGTCCGCTGCTCAAATATCCTTTGAGCTTATAATGGTCTGTCTGACACGTCATCCTCTGGTGTCCAAAATGTATAATGTCATATTATAAATATTGCTTCATGGTAATAGAGTAACTGATGAGTTGTATCATCTGTCATGCATATAATGGACTGAGAGGCATATAATGTATGCATGAGTGAACATGCGACCGAACACACGCACACATTCTGAACAATTTACTGTAGAGTAAATTGCTGTGTGCTAATAATTAGATTTCCAGCTGAAGATAAGGCTTGTTCCTGGCGACATCGCACACACACACACACACACACACACGCACACACATACACACTGCCCTTCTCCCTTACCTGCTATCAATATATGAATGTCATGGTAGCAAAATGTGGTCACATGACGTTCTGCCGTGTCTAGCGCACATCGAGCTAATATTTTGGACTTTTTTTTAACCACTCTGTGTGTACATTTGTGTGTATGCACAGCACTGTCAAAAGTTTCAAGCAGCTTAGATTCTTATCCATCATGCAGTACCATCAAGGAGGCGTCTGATTGGTCCTAAATTCATTCTGCAGAGTGACAGTCAGCTGTAACATACAGCCAGAGTCAGAAGCTATCTGCAACAACAGGAAGAACACAATATCCTGCAACAGTTGGTTTGAGCCTCAGAGAGACCTGACCTGAACATCATCAAGTCAGTCTGGGATTACATTAAGAGAAAGAAACAAATGAGACGGCCTAAATCCACAGAAGAACTGAGGAAATTTTTTCCAAATTTTTTGACAAACTACCTGCCAAGTACCATAAAAAAAAACCTGCACAGGTACTGAGGAGAACTGGTTTAAACTGTTTAAACCACTGAACTTTAAGCAATTTCTGGGAGTTTTTTGCTCCTGTCACATTTTTACCCTTTGTGAGCTCATTTTTTTACTGAAATATAGTCCTGCACCTCTATGGGAACAGCACATCCAAGGCTAGAGGTAGAGACAATTTTTTAAAGATGTCCTCAGTTTAGCATGGCACAATTATAATGCCATAAATCACAAAAAAAGAAAAAATGCCCACACTTGTTACCAATACTAGGAAAAATGGTAGCTCTACATACTCAAGTTATTTTACTATATACATTTTTAAAGTTGTTTCTGACTTGTCTGCTACCTGCTCTGTGTATGCACTGCCTGCAGTTCAACCGAAAAGTCCCTGAATTTTTGTAACATGACTGTTGGTTGAAGACAATTCAGTCATGGCTTCCTGGTTGGACCAAGAAGCGCACATTTTTTATTTTCTAAACAATTATATTTTTGACCTATTTTGATAAAATATCACTATTTTAAGCTTAGATTTGGTGATGAAACAGCTGATGGGTAGTTTAGGGATCGTCGGAAAGTATGGCTCTGATAAATGGAGTCATTTTGGTAGTTTTTTAAATGAAAGCATGTCCTTAAAACCCACCAGGGGGTTTTCGGTTCAGAGGCTTAAAAGTACCAATATTTATATATTTTTTTCTGTTTCTAGACTTCTCTCACTTTACTTTCAGTGCTACAAACTTTTGCACAGTCTGTATGTGTACATACTGTATGTGTGTGTGTGTGTGTGTGTGAACAAAGACAGTCCTAGAAAGTGTGTGAGGGTACACCGTTTTGCATTGTGCTTGTGCAACACATTTTCATGCCCCCCCCACCAGCTCATCCTGTAGCTGTCAGCATGGGAAGATAAAGAATGAATGAAACACATTCACTCATTCAGCAACGTATCACATTACATTAACAATGTCACTGGCAGTGACTGTCAAGTGGTGTCTGTTTTGGCATTTGTCAGACATTTTTCCAACTCGGCAGGATCTCAGAAAATGATGTTAAAGTCAAGGTCTGTGTGGTCATTTGCACGGAGACTTATGAAGCTGAACAATCAATAACAACTAGAAGGACTATCTTTAAACGCCACCTAAAGTGGTCCTTTTAGCATTGATTTGAGCCCAGGAGAAAAAAAGGTTTCATGCAGGTGGCAACTTTCCCATCTGTTTCACATTTTCTTATATCACATTTTATGAGAATGTTACTGCAGCTTATTTACTAGTACAGAACCACAGCATGTTACATCTATGTGGCACCTATAGGCAGCTCACAAGACCAGGTCTCTGAGCGCCTCAGTCTGCACAGCATCTGTCTGAAATGCAGGAGATGTGCTGTAAAAAACCTTCAGCTCGTTTTGGCCCTTTGCCACGCAGTCATGTCCTTTTGCACTGAGCCCCAGTTAGTGAAGCCCACTGCTGCTGCATACCAGATCCATCAACCATCAGTCTGCTGTAGAACCATGACCGGTAATTTATCAACCGTCTGTCAAATATCTTAGGAAGGAGGCAGCGAGCGAAAGAGGTAAGGGAAAGGAGTATCTCGATAGAGACAGTGGTAGGATGGACTCTTTCTCCTTTATATAACTTTTGTGTTCTCTTGGCCCCCTTGGGGAGAGAATAAAATACTGCCTTCTCCTCAATCACAGACTCAGTGAGTTAGAGGTCAGCCAGCTGGCTCTCAAATTTTTATTCCCCTTTTCCCATCACCTTTCACTTCCTTTTACATCTCTCATCCGCTTTTCCTGTCTTAACACTTGTCACTGTGTTATCTCTCCCATTGAGGGCACTCTCACATTATAGGCCCAGTGGTGAAAGAATACTACTAAATGTAGTTTAAAATAATGGCTTACTCATAGTAATCAAAAGTCAAATAGCTGCTCAGACTGCCTTTGAAACAAGGGCTCACTGAAAATAACATATCTTTGCTTCACTCCATTATATACAGATGGGATAGTACACAGTAAGCAGGATCAGCATCATGTTCATGCACGAGAATGGACATTTTCATTGTTCTGCTGGCAGGCACATAATTCCAAGAGTCATGTACACAGCCCTTCTAATGCCATTTTTAACTCAATAATTAGTAATAATTGTGTCTTTTGAATTTAAAAATCACATTTAAGTGTCTGCCAACACTTTTTGCAGATGTTTTCCATTAAAATGACACCAAGAAAGGAACGGATTACGCAATCGAGTAGATGTGACGTGATCATGTTGTTGCACAGATGGAATTAATGCTGTGTAATATGCTTCAACCTGAATATGTCAAGACAACATGTAAACATGAAGGAAGGATTGAGTTTGCATTAACGTGAAACGGAAAAATAAACATGAAGCAGCTCTGAATACAAACATCTTGCTACTTAGTGGTAAAGGTCAGACTGTTTTGTGTAAAGCCCTAGTTCTGTTTTCTAGTGCTATGCTGGACAGTCTAAAGAGTAAATAAGATCTCTTAAGCATAAAGTTAAAATGTTTTGCTAAAAAATACAGTATGACAGAGGAAAATTCCTTATATATTGCTCATGGGCATGATTTGTTTCCAGTTTGGGCATATTAGAATAACCGATCAGGGTGAAGTGCACATCGTCAACTAAAAGACTATGAATAACAAAGTGCATTCCACGCACAAGGGAAATCTATGTGGCTTTGAATAAAAATGCCTTGCGAATATATGTATGTAAATGAATGGATGTGATGTTAAGGAATGTCCTCATTAAGATAAAGAACACATGTATGGGTGAAGCTGAACATTTTTCAAGTGCCTAAGATAGCCTCTAGGAATTTACAACCCAATGAGGTGGCATGAATACAAACAGAATGAAGGGAAAGATGAGAATTCTGATGAGCAGAAGCATGTTAGCAACAGGTATTGCAAATCTAAGTAAAAACTCATCTGCTCCAGTTTAAAATGTTTCAACATGAGTAAAAATGAAGTAGCTGTTTTTCTGACTCCATGAATGAGAGATCATCAGTTTTATATAAACTGATACATCCATGGAAAGGAGAAGGAAATGATCTTCAAGGAAATTAATGCAACTGGAACTTCTAATCAACGTTAGTCTGTCAGCTCTGAGGTGTTGGTGCTAGTAATCGCAGCAAAAAAGTCAGTCAGGAAACTTGTTTGTTTCTTGTGATTGAAATGCTGAGAAAAAATTTAGCTGACACTACTATTCCTCAGCTCATCACATCATGTCTATTTTGTAATCCGAAAGTATCAAAATGTTGTTGCAACCCACCTCCATCCCTAACTTCCACTGGTTTGCTTGCCTGTTGGTGATCTGCAGACTCAAGACTCAGCTGTCTCCTGAATTGGATTATTTCATTACGATTAGGCTAATAAGGTTGTAATTGATGGAAAGCCTTATACCCTGCCCCGTGGTATTGGTTTTAAGTGGCCCCGGATGGCTCTGCCTTGTCAGTGCCTAGTCTTTAATGTTTTATCTCAACTTGTGATTGTAGCTAAACTGCTGACGGAGGCTGAGGGGGCTGGTAGCGCACAAAATCACTGCAACGCATTCCTCTTTAACGCACTGTACAGTATAGCAGCATAAATGCATGCAGGATCTCATTATTCTCTTTTCTTTTATCCTCTTTTCTCCTCTGTTTATTTAACTGATCCTCGTCTTATATAATGAACCGTAGCAAGTAAAGAGCACAGTAGCATTGCATTAGATTATTTTCAGATTGTGTCAGAATGCAGTGAAGGCAGTGATGAAGTGATGAAGACTGAACAAGTTCAGGTTATATCTTTAACCCCCCCTTTTTTTTTTTAAAAAAAAAGAAAATATATCTATTTTCTTTTAATCTCAGATTTTTTGCTCTGTTATAAAACTGATTATCATCTTGATTTCATCTACATACAGCAAAAAGTTGCTTCACACAAAAGCACTCTCATATGGGGCGCCGTTTGTAAAAATTCAATCACTGTTAAATAGGTGACATTTTGTGAACATTTAGTTCACTTTTCTCACATTTAGCTCATTTTTTCTTCATTTGCAACAGAAATTCATGCAAAACAGATTGTTCTATATATTTGTTAAAAATGTGTACATGTGAAAAATAAATCTAAATCTAAATGCTAAATCTAAATCTAAATCTTAAATCTAAATCTAAATGCTAAATCTAAATCTAAATCTTAAATCTAAATCTAAATGCTAAATCTAAATCTAAATCTTAAATCTAAATCTAAATGCTAAATCTAAATCTAAATCTAAATCTTAAATCTAAATCTAAATGCTAAATCTAAATCTAAATCTTAAATCCAAATCTAAATGCTAAATCTAAATCTAAATGCTAAATCTAAATCTTAATCTTAAATCGCTCGCCAAGTGTAAAGCTAAATATTTAGAAAATATGCAAATTAGGCCGGTCAGCGCCTGTCTACCACGCCCCTTGCCGTAGCCTCAGATCACGAAGCCCCGCCCACACCTCCGACTGCGGCTCAGTGGGTAATGCAGGGGAAGAGGCAGACATAGCGGGCTCGCTCCGACCAGGAGCCGTTTTTGGTGTGGACTGCGCCGGTGGAGCGATACCCTGAAGTGAAGCCCGTACACCGACCATTACCGCCCCCTCCAGTTCATCTGGTCGGAGCGAGCCCGCCATGTCGGCCTCTTCCCCTGCATTACCCACTTGTAGCAATAGGAATTGCTTGTGTGTATTGTTTGTTCCTACCCGGACAGATTTGTGTGTTACGCACCCAGAGAGAAGTGTGCCTGCAGTATGTTGTGGTGGCGGCTGTTAATAAAAGTTCCCTGTGAGCAAGGGTAATGCTCAACCGTCCAGTTTGTATAGTCATTGTGAGACAGAACAAGCTGAAACACCACTGAGCCGCAGTCGGAGGTGTGGGCGGGGCTTCGTGATCTGAGGCTACGGCAAGGGGCGTGGTAGACAGGCGCTGACCGGCCTAATTTGCATATTTTCTAAATATTTAGCTTTACACTTGGCGAGCGATTTAAGATTAAGATTTAGATTTAACATTTAGATTTAGATTTAGCATTTAGATTTGGATTTAAGATTTAGGTTTAGATTTAACATTTAGATTTAGATTTAAGATTTAGATTTAGATTTAGCATTTAGATTTAAATTTAACATTTAGATTTAGATTTAGCATTTAGATTTAGATTTAACATTTAGATTTAGATTTAACATTTAGATTTAGATTTAGCATTTACATTTAGATTTAACATTTAGATTTAGATTTAGCATTTAGATTTATTTTTCACATGTACACATTTTTAACAAATATATAAAACAATCTGTTTTGCATGAATTTCTGTTGCAAATGAAGGGAAAATGAGCTAAATGTGAGAAAAGTGAACTAAATGTTCACAAAATGTCACCTATTTAACAGTGATTGAATTTTTACAAACGGCGCCCCATACTCTCAGCCTACAAAATGGTTCAACTAAAAAAGGCCTTTAGATTTATGTGACTTTATTCTGGTGATCTGAATATTTTAATGCTGAAAATAATTGATGGACTCTATATACTGTCAACTGAAAGGAAAAAAAAATCCTATATCTTGTCCAGAGAAGCAGAGATTATAAGTCTACATGCTCACTACAGAGTTGGATGAAATGAGCAGTCCATTCAAGCAGTGACACTAAGGCTGTCAGAGATATAAAGGGTCAAATAGAAGGTGTTCTTTAGTGGGAGCCAGCTTGTAAGCTATCCCTTTAATTCCTGCAGCAGCAGCAGCAGCAGCAGCAGCAGCGGCAATGCCTCATGGGAGTTCCACATAAATATGGAACTGAAGGGTCAAATAGCAAAGGTTACACCAAGTATAGTCTGAAAAGCACCATCCGCAGTCACATACGCAAACAAACAAGTGTACATGACTAAACATGCCGGTAAGTCAATGGACGCAACCAAGCACGAATGCAAACACAAAAGGAACAACAAACCACTGGTCTCTGTAAAGAAAGCACATGAGTCCGATGTCACCACTTTGCTATCGTGCTAACTTAGGCAGATAACGTTTAATTAGCTGGTGAACACGTGCATTGGCTTGTGTGTACAGTGAATTAATGCATATGTTTGTGCCAACTAGCCTGGGAGTGTCGATACCTGGCAAACATGCAAAGCATGTCAGCAGCAGTTAAGTTGAGAAAACGTTACTGATGATCTAAACAATAAGGCAGACATGAAATGAACGGGGATGTTTAGCCAAGATGATTAAGGGAGAGAATGTAATAGTAAAAAACAAAAGCGCGAGGAAAAAGGCTGGAGCTACATCACACTGCATTGATTGAAGTGAAGTAGAAATCACTCATGCAACTCACCTATTCAATTACATTCATGTTACATTTGAATGACTATATGCACACATGGGGCACAGGTTTCTCAATAATGGCCCACCTGCTGCTTGTGTGGGTACCAAAACATGTGCACACACAACCGTGCACACTTAACAACACGTCCTTGTATCTTTTAAAATCGGCAGCACAGTAAGGAAAACCCATGCTAATTATTGCACGCCAAGGACATACAGTGTTGTGTTAAGTGAGGTTAATAAAAGAAGAATAAATGCATCTAAATGAATAATAAAAACAGCGAGGCACACCCGACAATAACACGGCGAAAAAGTTCTCGAGACTGTCGCGCCGAGATGTTTGACAGGCCACGTTTCGGTGTGGTGTGATCCTCAGCGAACGGGAGAAAACACTACAAGCATTATGAGTGCTGAATCACAAAATAGCAGCAGTTCAGGGTTACATGAAAAATTAATGAATGAAAGATATGGTCATGACAGTGTGTGAATTAATAATGAACGAATGAATTTCCTCCATGCGTGGCGGTGTTCACTCTTCCAAGAGTGTGTGTGTGTGTGTGTCAGGTTCTGCTATGAGATGGGTCCATCATTGTGTCTGCACCGCTTGAAAAACTTCACTGAGCTCCCATCACACATGTATTGCAAACACAAGTTGTGCTAAAATGGTGCAATTACTGAACAAAGTGTCTGTAACTATAAGTCTGCTAAGGTGACAACTGTATTAGGTCCCTAATCTCGCTCTCTGTCTGCTGTGTATGTGCTTAGTGTGGCCCATTAGGCAGTGTAGGGGAACAGAGTAATTTGGGCCTCAGCCTATTAAACTGGCTTCACTGCTGAACTCGCTTCTCCTCGTCCTTTCAGTCCTCTAAACACAAATTTGGGTTAACTTTCCAGGTTTTGTTCACACCATTCATCCTCACGCTGCATTCATTACTGGCCTCCCTGAATCACATTACGTTCTTTGTGTGCTGCTCTTTTGTTACTTACTCTGGGCTTTGCTTTTAAACACACGTATGCTGGATTTGATTTAAAGGTTAGACCGCATGCCCCGAATAATTGGATCACGAGGGCAAAAAAAAAAAGGCCTCTGAAAGGTTATTTCTGAACTGCCTATAGTAAACAGATGACAAAAAATATTTCATACAGTACAAGTCATATGAGGTGAACAGCAGGCTGTCTTGTCCAGCGGAAAAGAAAGAAAAAGCATTAATAAGAAAACATGATGAAGAGTCTACAGAGGCTGTAATCAGGCCCAGTGGTGTTTTGAGTTATACAGTGCCTATGAAAAGTTGTAGTTGTAGATGTTTCTCCCTTTTGTTGCTTTTCTACATGAAATCATGGTCAATATAATTTGTCTTTTTTGACAACAGTTTGCAAAAAATAACTCCTTAATATCAAAGTAAAAACAGATTTTCACAAAATAATGTCAGTTCATTAAAATATATATACAGTAAAGCAAATAATTGCATAACTATTCACCCCCTTCAGGTCAGTATTTAGTAGATGCACTTTCGTCTGCAAGCACAGCACTGAGTCTGTGTGGATATGATGATGTCTCGATCTGCCTTGCACATCTGGATACTGCAATTCTTCTCCATTCTTCCTTGTAAAACAGCTCAACCTCTGTCAGGTTGCTCAGGGATCGGGCTTGAACAGCTCTGTTCAAGTCCAGCCACAAACTCTTGATTGGATTGAGATCTTTGAACCATTCCTGTTTAGCTTTAGCTTTATGCTCGTGGTCATTGTCTTGCTGGATAATAAATCTTCTCCCAAGTCATAGTTCTCCTGCAGACTCAGTGACATTATCTTCCAGGATAAGGCGATTTTTTATTTTTATTTTTTTTTCAGCATTCATGTTCCCCTCTACCTTTAAAAACCTTCCTGGGCCTGCTGCTGAGAAGCATTCCCATGTCATGATGCTGCCACCACCATGCTCCATGGTGGGGATGGTGTGTTGGTGGTGATGTGCAGTGTTTGGTGGTCGCCAAACATAGCATCTAGTCTGATGGCCAAAAAGCTAATTTTTTGTCTCATCAGACCAAAGGACATTCTTCCAATTGACCTTTGAGTCTCCCACATGCCTTTGGGTGAATTTCAGGAGAGATTTCCAATGAGCCTTTTTCAACAGTGGCTTTCTCTTTACCACTCTCCCATACAGCTTCGACTGGTGAAGAACTCAGGCAACAGTTGTTGTATGTACAGTCCCTCCCATCTGAACCCCTTCAGAGTGGTCATAGGTGTCTTGGTGGCTTCCCTCACCAGTCTTCTTCTTGCCCAGTTACTCAGTTTGTGAGGACGGCCAGCTCTAGGCAGATTTAAACAATACCATACTCCTTCCATTTCTTGCTGATGGATTTAACTGAACTCCGTGGGATGTCCAGGGAGTTGGAAATCTTTTTGTACTTTCAACGATCTTTTCTCTGAGCTGCTTGGAGTGTTCTTTTGTCTTCATGTTTGTAGTAGGAATACTGAGGAACCAGAGACTGGACCTCCAAGATACGGGTGTTTTTATACTACAATCACTTGGCACACATCAGCTGTGACACTGCTGGCATCAACTAGTTGGACCGCTGTTTAATTAGGTCAGTCACTTTAAAGGGGTTGAATATTTATGCAAACACTTATTTTACACTATATATTTTAATTAACATTATTTTGACATTATTTTGTAAAAATCTGTTTCCACTTTACTATTAGAGAGCTATTTTTTGCAAATTCTTCTCAAAAAAAGACAAGTTATATTGACCATGATTGCATGTATAAAAGCAAGAAAAGGGTGAAACATCCAAGGGGGGTGATTACGTTTTATTGGCACTGTACGCTATGTTTATCTTTTTAGTGTAGTGAGCTAATATTTCATAATTTGCACTAAAGACAAAGAACAGCTATGGGAGTAATAGTGGACAAATTCAGATTTTGATGACATAGTTAACTGGTTCTGTAATTCATTCTGATGGAGACATACAGTAAATATTTGCATATACAAACCAAATTACAAATGATAATGCATGAGAAAAAGTCAGGAGATCGCCAAAGTCATTGGGATTCATCATTCTACCCACCATAATGTCTGTACAAAATTTCATGGCAATCCGTCCAATAGTTGTTTGGATACTTCAGTCTGGACCAAAGTTTACAGTCACAGCTCAGCTGTTCTGTGTGGTGATTGTGCATACTGTAGGCAGACAGCTTTGTTTTCTGACTCATAAGATAAGAGGAAGAGCAGCTCCTCTATGAGAATAAAAATGAGTGGAGACGGTGGCTGTGATGAGTACGAGGAATTATTGATGTGAGGAGATGAAGATGGATGAAAATGGGAGAGGACATTTTCTACAGGGGGGACATCCATATGCACAAAACATTTGCCCCAAAACTCATTTTGTTGATTAATCAAGGTTATCTGGATGTAATTCATCGGCGCTGTCACGCTGACACTTACACTGATAATTAATTTGACAAAGATAATTATCAGCAAGATGGGCCTACTGTGAGTGAGAGTGATGAATCAACACCCACTGCAGTTCTGCAGCCTGCTGTTAGTTCTACCAGACCATGCCTGTACGTACTGTATGTGTGTGTACCTGCAGCTCAACTCTCTCTGTCTCTGTGGGGTCCCATTACTGCATCCCCAGCCATGCACACCTTTTTTACATAATGCAAGTAATCTCAACAACAAACTGTTTGCTGTAACTGCACAGTACCACTGCAAAAAATCCCCTTCTTCTCTCAGCACTGCAATCTCTCCTGCTGATATTCATGCCACCTCCTACCCCACCTCACCCCCACTCTACCCCCCTCCTGTCTCCCTCTGCAGTGTGTACTGCAGCAGCTGGATGAAAAATGGCCTAGAAGGGGGGGTTGGTGCAAGGTTGCCAGCAGAGACATAACAGATATACATACTCACCTTCAGACACACACTGTGGTAGCTCTCCTTCTCGCTTTGCTGTGCTATTTCTCTGGTTCTGAGTCAGACAGGCGTGCACATAAAGAGTGAATGAGACAAAGACTTAGAGAAGGACAAGGAGGAACTGTGGTGTCAGTAGGCCTTTACAGTATTAACAACCTACAGTAGCTGGTTATCAGAGGGCTCTACTCCCATGGGTGTCACTGATCCAGCTGGGCTGTCCATGTCAGGCCCTGTGGAGCCTTGCAGAGGGGGGCTTCAAGAAATTGAGCTCATGTCCTAAACTGGCCTCTGACTAAACACTCTTTATAAATTAGATAAGCACACAGGGTGCATCTGCAGCACATGTAGCTTTGAAAGTTAAGAGCTGTGAATGCTACACTGCAGATACTGCGTGCAAACTTGCATGTGTGTGCATGCACACACACAAAACCTCTGCATTACTCTGTCAGCTGTTTTGCTCGTTACATCTGCATAAAAAAGAATTCATTCCATCCAGGTTCATCTGGCTCAGGCATGAGAGATAAAGTCTGAGAGAAAGGAGGGAGGGAACCTTCAAAGGTTGTCACTGAAGTTTATCTCTGCATTTGACTGGGGGGATGGGGAATCAAGGCTTTCTTCAAAGCAACAGAAGAGGTGAAAAAAGCTGCATCTTTTAATTAAAAGCCTGATATAAAGGTAGTGACCACTGATGGCAGAGAAGAATAAAGGACAGGTAACAGAAAGCATCCGCAAGACTTAAAGGAAATCCAGGCTGTTGGTCTGCAGCATGAAGAGGTCACATGACACAGTAAGTCAAAGCAGAAAGTGAGAAGCGGTAGCACCTTCACCTTATCTAAAAATGAAGATATCCAGCTCCTGCTGTTAAATATGCCCATTATAGCACACAGCTCCCTCGAGTAATGCAGAAAGAAAGACACTGAGAGGCAGGCAAACATACCGGCTGCTCTGCACACCTGTGAGTGCAGAAAACAGCACCAGCCATGTTTGCAGTGTGGTGCAGTAAACACTAAAAGTTTGAGAGCCACATATTTCCGAACATCCATGAATAAAACGTCACAAATTCTTCTTAAGTCAAGAATTCCGAGAATTATACATTTCAAGCTCATATTTTTGTCAAAAATTAGCTGCTCACATCAAGCTTTATTTGACAGATTAATATTTTGCAGGTTTGTATTGACGTTGGTGCATTAAAAACCTAAACATCTGAAAGTAGATGCTGATTATGTTCTACCTGCAAAGTGTCTCAAATGTACACAGAGTCAAGCAATGTTGACGTCATATCCTCACCAGCATTACACTTTCTGATTTTTATGCAGGGAGTTTGAGTTTATGAAGGGAGGGGGTACACCTGATCCTAATCTGGACTCATGGGCACCTCTTTTAAATGGACCTGGATGTAAGTTGCACTGTGTCCAGGTACAAAACGCAACATTCATGCTTAAGAAATGCATTGGCATGTAAGAAAGACAGTAGTGAAAAAAATAGGTGGAATTCCAAGATAAATTCAAGTTTTTAGTTGACTAATTGTTGAACATTTTTGATCTGATGCAAACACAAACTCAAAACATTCAAAACTTCTGTTAATAACTTATGTACCGTATCAGCCACACAATAACGATCAAACCAGACACTAATGGCACCAGAACAGAACAGATGTGGGGCGGTAACAAACAAAAAAAAGATGCAAAAGAAAGACAGAAAACATCAGCAAATAAAGCAATTAATTCTTCTTTGTGTATTCTTCTGTGTTTTAAAACAAAGTAAGACTGACAGTCAACTTTTTTTCATGGAAATCATCGTTTTCTGTAAAGTCTTGGCAGACTGCACCTTATGACTTCAAGGTTCTGTTCGTATTCTCGTTGTTTCTGCTTTAGTCAACTAATCCCATTGCTACAGTGGAATTTGACTGTCTAACATTTATTCTATAAATTTTTAGCACATAATGTTCGCTTTAAAATGTAAAAAAAAACAGCTTTCAATTTAATAATGCTGTTGCTCAACGTTCAAACATGGTTATATTGTTATTCTTTTGTAGCCAGAACAGATAAGTTTAATTCAAATGTAAATGACACTGACCAGTTACTGCACTGTAATCCTGTGGATGATGATTAAGTGGTTTGGCCATATCATACAAGTCATACAGCACATATTGTCATTTTGGATATAGAAGCATAGAACATTGAGTAGTGCATATTTTGACCTAAAAAGAGATCTAATTTAGATAGATTTTTTCCTCCACCAAGGTAACCGTTGAGGTGGAGGTATGCGATCAGTGCTGTTTCCTTGTCTGTTGGCCAAATCTCATGAAACCTGGTAGAGAGATGGAGCATGGGCAAAGGAAGAAATCCTAATTTTTTTTAGTGTGGATCCAGAAAACTTTCACTAAAACTGCAAGATAGGTTATTGACATTGGCTCTCCAAAGGCCCTTCGAGTTTATATTGTAGACTGTCAATAAGCGTGGAAAAACCCTCTGTGACATCACCCACTGGTTTTCAAGAAGCGATTTTGATGCTAAATGCACAGAATCTGAAACCCCATCATCATTCTGATACAGGCGGAAAAAAACTCAGGTTTATTTTTTTAAACTAATCATAATCCTATTGGGCATAGTTACGTCATTCAGAATTATATTTAACAAAAGTTATAAAAATCATAGTTTCTGCCACTGTGAAGGATTTTGAATATTTCTGTAAATGACGAGTTAATTATTTGATTTTTAATAAATTGGCAAACTTTTACTTACTAGGAGTTACTGAGTGTAGATTGATTATCAAAAATGGCAAGTGGATCTACATAAATTTGTATATACAATATGAATTCAATATGGAGCCTTAGATTCATACAAATAAGATGCTGTCATTATGGAACCTTTCTGATTAATTTGAAGGCATTCTTCCTGTGAGGAACTCATGTATGGTGCAAAAACAAGTGACACCCATCTAACTGCACACATAAAAGTGTATATACAAACACTAGCACAGACATGCACATGTACAGTCCCCTGGTACACAGCAGACAACCAGAACTATCTACTGTTTAATTATCAGATGAACAGGGCTGAGAAATTATTGATAATGAAAGTCTTGTCTGGGCTGGTTGAGCTGCTAAAGTACATCACACTTACACTGTCCTAAGGCCAGCTCCACTGACTGGAGGGTTGCCTCTGAGCATTATAAACGCCAAACCACACAGAACATTGAGCTTGCTGACACAGAATGACCAGATCAGAAGGTAATGCTGTAGAATAAAATGTAAAGCTTTAAAATTTTTTCAGTGCTGTTATTACAAAGATCAGACTGTTTCTGACACTGTGTCAGAGAGATGTGAGGTCAGTTTTTCTAACTCAGTGATTGTTGTTGAGGTGATGATGCTGGATTGGCCTCTGCTATAGTAAAACGCTTCCCTGCAAATGCCACTTTGTGCAATAAAACCCAGAATAAAAGGCACTGTAAGACTGTTCACATGCACAGGAATATATGTTCAGATGACATAAGCATGCAGTTTTGTGGTTCCATTACATACATAGATGCATTTTCTCTTCTTTATTACCAAAATGTTCTTTTTTACATGTTAATGTAAGTAAAATGGCTCAAAGTAGAAATCTAGAAATCCCGCTACACATGTCCTTAGACTTGGTTTGAGGTGACAAAAATGCTAAATCAGAGACTGACTTAATTAGAAAGCTAGCAAATTTAAGTGTGAATTGAATAAAATGTTATCATATTAAATGTTGAACCAAATTAATTGCAATTAAATTAAACAGTGAAGTGTTAGAACCAATTACTCAAATTATGTGATTTCACGGCGTTGAAATGAAATTGTCAACAAATCATTTCATGATTATATTTGATCAGCCTGACATTTATTTATCAACAAGGAAATTAAACAAGTTGATTTAGTCAAATTTTGGTTGCCACTGGGCCTTGAAAGTCATTGCTGCACTCAATTTGATATCTTCATTCAATATCAGTTTAGATGTGAGTAAGTCCAGTTGACGTGTTACTACACAACATTGTGATGGACCCATGCATTTGATATCTTGCTGTTTAAAATGTGTACTCTCTATGGAAACCAAGACATCATTGAAGTGTCTCATTAAAACCTTTAAAGTCTTTATTGTTGGCTACGTGAGATACCCTAAGGACAAATCAGTACAGTGCGCTCATTCATCCAGTCTATGCACTATTTGGGATGGCGAGGCTGGAACTTGTGTAAATGTTGTTGCGCTAATGATGATGTGACATTTTATGCCGCCATTTCTAAATCAAGGCAAAGGCCAGACTCTCCTGTGCCATCAAACCAGGTTAATTGAGTGTGTATCCACATTCAGCAATAGGTGATTGTACTAGCAGGCATTGCTTGAATGAACACAGCTGGGACAAAAGTTTATAGACTGAATCATAAACTGAGAGGAGGTGATGATGGTTTCATGAATTAGGTCACTACATGTTCCTAATTCAGTGCATATGCAATTTTTTTTTGTCTTGTGTCTACATAAAGTTAGCTGCCTTTAGCCCAACAGTCATCCGAACCCCAAAACCCACTAGCAGGTTTGAAAGTCATGTTATCTTTTTAAAAAAATGCTCAAAATTAAACCATTTATCTGAGCCAGAAACTGTAAAAACAGAAAGAATTACCAGATTTTCAACTTTCAGTCAAATTCATGAACCACTAATCCATGGTATGCAGTTTAGATTTGTGATATTTCATCAAAATCAATTTAGTCTGCATGTCTCATTTACAAATTCATCAAATATTAATTGTTTTCACTATGCAGATCTTGTTTAACAGAAAAAAAACATCTGTGCTTTTCAGCACAACTGAGATGCCATGACTGACTCAGCTGTGACCAAGTCATGTGACCAAATTTCAAAGAGTGTTTTCAGGTGAACTGCAGATTGTGTTTACTTAGAGAAGAGGTCAGAGAAGTGTTAAACAAGTTGAACATGATTTATGGTATTATAACCATGTCATACTGCACAGGAGACATTTGTTAGTTTTCTCTGCTTCTAGCCACGGTTGTGTTGTTTCCATAGAGGTGCATGACTTTATGTTGCTGTGGAAAATGAGCCCCCACCGAATAAAAATATGACAGAGGCAACGAAACGGCAAGAAGTTGCATGCAGAGGGTTAATAGACACTGAAATAATTTGTACGTTTAGTCAGAAAAAAAGGTGTGTATGACAGTTTGTGGGAAAAAAAAAACCTGATCAAGGTAATGTGAAGTATTGCCATGACTCAGCTTGCTACCCTTCAAACAAAGATTTCACTATATACTGATATTTTCAGCAAATATTCTGTCTTATTTTAGATGCGTTAGACAAGACAAGGCCGAGCCAAACGGTCTGTAAGTACATAATTCATGACAGGAAAAGCATGTGTTTGTTTTCTGTGGGGTTTTTTTGAATAGCTCAGGTCAAACAAAACAAGCTTTGTCAGCAATGCCACTGAGGAGATTAAATTTTAATATTATTAACTCACAAAGAAGCTGCAAACTCAAGGGCACTGCTAGGCTCTATTCACGTGTGTTTTAGTAAGTATGCAGATATACAGTACACACACACACACAGACATATCTGGAACAATAGGTGGCGCATGTCACTGATGTGAGTTGTTTCTCCAGGTTTTGCAGAGGTTGCAGTTTGTAAAGAAGGATACCATCATCCCTGTGAGATGAATTCCCAGTGGTGCAGAGTGTCCATGGAGCAGAGAGGTCAGCATTGCCTGTTTTTTTTTAACCTCAATGACTCATTAACCTGATCTACGAACCCTTAAATCTTTCAGCATGGCTTCCTCCCATTTTCATCCATACTGGTTTCAGTGTGGCATCAGCTGATTCCTTCTCTTTCACAGCTCACATGTATTGATGCACACATAGGTAGATCTCTGCCTCTATGTTTTTTTTTTGTTTGTTTTTTTTTTTTACCCATCACAGGTTTCCAATTCTTTCATGTTCTTTTTTTATTTTATCTTTTTTATCACACATATGGACAGGAAAGTGGGCCAGAACTGGCCAGTGTTTGAAATGCAGGACAAAATTAGAAAGGAATGGCAGAATCTGATGGGGTCACATCGTCTGGGCCAAGCCTGAGACGGAGCCGCTTTGCTGCCCCCAATTAGACTAAAAACTACAGGCAGAAAGTCGGAGCCTGATATATTCAACCAGGCCACATTCCGCCCCTGTGCTTCTATCTGTCAGAGAAAGAAAGGAAGTGGGAGAGCGAGAGAGAAATGGGGAGATGCAAACATTAGAAGAGGAGGAAGGAGAGACTGAAGATAAATTGGTCAGCCCTCCTCCCTCTCTCCCCCCCCTCCCTCCACCCCCCTGCCTCTCTCTCAGGACTACTGTGTGCGAGACTGCAGATAGATTCTGATGTTCTCATTTATGTCTTAATGATTGGGTTAGTATGCAGCTTGTGCTCTGCAATGCTGCGCTTAGACAGAAAGCAAGATCACAGAGGCACACAAGCATACATGGGCACTCATACACACATAGACGGCGAGATGAAAGGATTAACACAGAAATCTAATGCATGCGACGGCAAATACATAGATCGATGTTTTAGCGGAGCCACGGTGATGACACTGTATTTTGCTGAGTGTACACCTGAGAATTCAGTCATGTATTAGTTAGTATCCCGCAGTATATTATTCTAAATCATATCATAGCCAAAGGGAAATACATGCATTTAACACAGACAACCTCGGAGTGCACAGAGGGGGATGGGGAGGGGGGTGAGGTAGAAGTTAAAGAGGGAGGCAGACAGACAGAAGATGGTACTTGTAACGACATGTCATATCAGCATGGGTGGTTAATGCTTGAAATTCTGGGATGAGTATCCGTTTTGGTAAACAGCCGTATCATTTGAATATTTCATTGAAGCCAATTACGAGCTTGTTTACTTATTAATTTGATTGCTGCTGCCAGAATAAGCTCCAGCCCTGTATCAAGGAGAGAATGAGAGTTTGTGCAAGCAGAGGAGAGCAGAACAGAGCAGCCCCCGCACTGCTTTCAGGCCTACTGCAGGGAAAAAGCATTGAGTTTTACACTGAATTATAATGATAGCTTGAAGAATACTATCATGATCGTGTGAAACATTCAAGGTCCTTGAAGATATGCAGCCGTTCTACATGAGTATCCGCCACCACCGTAAACTCATCAACCTGGTGCTCTGGTGAGAGAACGAACAGCTTCGGATGACAACCTCTTTTTTTATGACACAAATAAACTGATAGTTTGCTAAAACCTTCAAGCAGTGATTGTTCAGTTGTAGCTTAACAACCGTGACTCGGCATGACAGGACTGTCAAGGTTTGGATTTTGAAGCACGTCAGAAAAAGGTGTATATGGGGCTCCGGCAAGAGTGATACTTGAAGCACAGCAAAAAGTGCTAGAAAAGCCACTCAGGAATGACATCCACTGCAGGTGAGCTACTGTAGCACCAGTCCAAGATGTTTCTCCTGCTCTGTGTTTGATCTGGAAAAGGTTTACCTGTGATAAGTTTACCAAAGTCATTGGTTAGTCTTTAAAGCCTTTTTCCTAATGTCAAAGTGAAAAATATTGTCAGAAAATACCAATAAATAAGTAAATAAATCTAGCCTTTCTGTTGCTTGTAACTTACATATTTCTGTTTTACTTAAAGAGCATACTCTTAGGTCTTAAGTAGCACGTTTTTTTGTTTGTTACTATAGTAGCTTGATTGAAAGAAGAAACAAGAGCAATGCTTTCCCTTTTATGTGAATCATCTACTGTTTAGGTTACATCTTAAACATAGCGAACATGAATTTATTATGTGTCGCAAAAAATATAAAAGTAAAATAAAAATTGTTATTTATAATAGCACTAATGTTATTATTATTATTATTGTTATTATTATTATTATTACTATTATTATTTTATTATAACTTTAAAAATATTTTTTTATTTTATTTTTGTATTATTTTGTGACCCAGATTAAATGATAATTATTACTATTATTATTATTATTCTTATTATTATTATTAGTATTATTATTATTATTATTATCATCATAAAATAGTAATAGATTTTTAAAAACTCACCTGGTAGTCAAATGAGCAAATATTAAAAAATATTTTGCACATAGTATTTTGTGCATTTCTGCATGGCAGACACCAGCCAAATTAATGTGAATATAAGGTCCTTCACATTTTAGCGAGCAACTGACCTGAGTCTGCATGATAATTGCTTCAATTTTACTGCATACCCTTCCCCTTTTATTGATAGCATATTTGTATTATTTTTAAAAGTAATGTAATCTAAAAAATCTTAACATGGTCCCCCTCTTCAATTTTCACCATTGACAACATGTGACTAACTCTCATTCTCTCCTTTTGCATCAATCGGTTACCACAGCGACCAAAATAAAATAAATTTAATTTGACCAAAAAATTCCAAAGCAACTCATTTAATAATAATCATAGTAATAATAATAGTAAAAATAATAATAATAATGATGATACTACTACTACTACTACTACTACTACTACTAAAAATAATAATAATAGTGGTAATAATAATAGTAATCATAATATTAATAAGAATAATAATGATTTCATTATTATTATTATTATATTAGTTACTACTACTACTGATAATAATATTAATAATAGTGATTACATTATTATTATTATTGTTATTAATTTTATTATTAATAATAATAATACTCATGGTAATAACAACAAACAGAGTATTTGTAAAATTCAATGTACCCCAAGTCATCAGGTAAATGTGGGCCATATTTTCACATCAAGCATCAAGCCATATCCCATTACAACAGGCTGTATAGGAACATGGTTATGTCCTATTCCCTGCTGGTTTATTACAACTCAAGAGTCCACTTAAACGCCTCGCCTGTCATCTCGTATCATCAATCTATGCCACGGCATCACATGTTACGCAGCACATGTATCCCACAATTGCATTTAAGACTTACAAGGGAAAAACAGATAATGGGCAGGAGTGACAGAGAAAAGGCTTCCTATGCTGTGTTCTTTCAGGGCTTCCTCATTCACATCCAATATTTATCTGAATAGGAACACGGCTGTTATTCCATTGGGCTGTGATGACAAAATGGACCATCTAATAGCATCATTGGCTTGAAGAGAGCTCGCCTCGGGGCCCAGTTCACCACTGCTTAAGGGGGGTTGATATATGAGAGGATGAGAGGAAAGCAGAAGGGAGGAGAGCACCTTGGGGGCAGCAGTTTCCTATAATAGTAACACTGCAATACCTGCAATACTCATGATGTTTGTGTGAATAGTGCAGGTGCACAGGCGCAGTGGAGTTTTACATAAACGGGGCGGGTGGAGCATGTTTGTAGCAGCATGTGCTTGTGTGCACGTCGCTGGGTCAGGCTCTTCATAATCCAGAGATTTTCCACTCTGTTGCCACCATTGTGAGGAGCGCGAACACAGGAACTCCTCGTGCACTCTGCTCCACTTCCAAACACATGCTCCATGTAACAAAAGCTAATACCACACTTCAGCCTCATCAAGTATATGTGTCCTCTTCAGCTCTAATCACCGTCACCCACTCATAGAGGGCCCGCTTAATGAAGAACATTCTCGCTAACTGTCTGCTGTGATGAAAGTACAACACTCTTTTCTGTGCACAGCAATAATAGATAACCCATATCTCACTTCAATAATTAATAGCCTATATCTCACTGCAGTTCAGGGTCTGCTCGGCTGGAAGTTAGAGCTCAGGGCCCTTCCACATAAATCTTCCACGAAGATGGGTTAGTGCCAAGCTGTGGCAGGAATGCAATTCCAGACGTATGACCAAATTCAATTCAGTTTTACCTTTTGTTATAAAGGACAAGTCTAGTCTACTATTGTCAACAAATACAATAAAAAAAAATAAAAATGTGAGTCCATCTCTGGGAGCTTTCTGACTCACTGTGTCTGTGGCTCTCAGCTCTCAGCCCATTCATCTCTACTGAAGACATAAATATTTAAACGTGTCTGAATTCTGTACACTTTTATTTTCAATGACGCTGTAGGTTTTTTTTTAGCAAACGTTACTGAAAATGAAGTCAATTTGATTCACACGGTTTTCAGCTGTGGTTTTGATGGACAAGCTAGTACGAATGGCAGACAAATAGTTTATGCAGAAATGTCCTAAAACAAACTGCAGCACCCGTATTCATGGTAATGAAGGAACATATCACTGATTGCAATGGTGTGGCACACTGATTACTGTTTTTGGACAACAATGGGCTACACTGGAGCTCTATAGATAAACAATGCCAGGCTTTGACAACACAGCCAACACTGCTTACACTGTAAATAGAATTGGCAGTAAGAAAATTATAGGCCGGACTCATCCGTGTATCTACCCCTCTTTTCTTCCATGGACATAATTTAACGTCTTGGGTCACACTGACCTGCTGCTGGGTTAGTCATTGCGGTATTTTTTGTGGACAAACGCTCAAATCGACCAGCATTATTTAGATTTTTAGTCTTTCTGTTTAAATAAATAAATAAATTACTATGCAAGGCAGAAATTGGAATAAATTTGAACAAAATTGCATAGAGACCGATAAAAAATTACAAAATCCATTCAGGCAAAAGCCCTGCACAGAGTATTATTTGTGTATGTAGTGCTTTGATCTGGTCTAGTCCATATTTTTGCCATGAAAAATGTTGCCTTCTAGAAATAATTGAGATTTGATCAATTATTCATGTAAAGGCAGTGAGGGTTTGCTTACTTATTAAGACCTTAAATGCTCAATGCAAAAAATTGGAATGAAGTTTGGCCACAATGGTCTGAAACCCATGAGGCCATTCACCTACTCCACATAATCCCTTAGAGATGGACTATCTGTGAATGATACATTATACACCAAGCATCCGCAACATTATGATCACTGACAGGTGAAGTGAATAACATTGATCATATTGGTACTATGTGCTGTTCTGTTGGAAAACCTTGGATTTTGACATCCGTGTTGAAGAGACGTATACACCCAAATAAACATTGCCCTAGAACAAGCACACTCCCTCATGCAAATGGAAATCCCAAATGTCACTGGCCTACCCCCACAGGAAAATGAAAAACCCCACCACACCCCGAACAATCAGAAACATATTGAGGAACATGGCAATGGCTCAAGATGTTTATTTGTCCCTCAAACTTCCTACACCCCATTGTGATCAAGCATCAACAGGATGCAGTGGAACAAGTTTGATTGAGAGGCCCCACTGCACAAGCCAGAGTAGCCAAAGGATCTACTGCCAGCATCGTGGTGCCAGACCCCACAGACCCCTGAGAGGTCCTCTTGTCCATGCCCAATGATTCAGAGCATTTTGGACCACATAGATTGGATCAACACTATATTAGGCAGGTGGTCATAATGCTATGCCTGATCAGTGTACATTTGACACCCTAACCTTAATTATATATCTGTCCTGATCTGACAGAGATCCACTTAACTTTATTTCTGTCTTGTTTTTGGTTTCTGACCTTGACTATTAGCATGCCCTCTCTTTCCCAATTTCATTTCTCTCACAATTTGTCATCTCCTCCATTTTTCTCCTGTGTTTCCTTTGCTCATCCACTCCCAGAATCACCTGCTACTCCATTCACTTCTACAAATACAGAGTCCGCATGACCGAGAAGTATGGAGATATGGCTTCGCTCAGCCATGACGATGTGCATTATGAAACTGAAAATTTGGAGCATATTTCTGCATAGTCACAATCCCCAACGAGTCTGTTCTATTCCATTATGTAAATGAGCCTGTAAGAGCTACTCCTGGGAATTTATGAAGGAGGGGCAGACATTTATAAGGCCACACATATGCCGTGTCCTCTACCGGACTGGCTGCAGAGGCCAGACTTGTAGCTTATAACAGAGTTACTGTGACATTATTAATGGACAAGCAAGCAACAGCTTTTGAAAATGCTGCTGTTGGCACAAAGACAGCGCTGACCTTCTTCAGGTCATTGTCTGGCAGATGTAATGATCCCACCAGGTCTGGCCCTTGGAGATCTTACTAACAACAGGTAATAATGTGTAATATACTCAAGCCTCTAAACATCCTCGTACACACATCCATAGCCCACTTTCCTCTTCTCTCCTGGTGTCTCTGCACACTCCTGGGAGCTCACATTCCCAAAAATTTGCATTTAAATTGAAAACAGAGTAAGTAATTCCTTAATTCCCTGAGTATCCACAGTTCCAGATGACCCCCCCACTCCACAGTGTCCTCCCCACTCCACAGTGTCCTCCCACACACATCTACAAGAACAGAACAATCTTTTCCTGGATACCACTGTGTGCTTGACACCTCCTCCTCCTCCCCCACATACTATGCACAAACGGGTGTACATACACGTGCGCTCATGCACATACATGAACACAAACAGACTGGACGTGCAGAAAAACACACACATGCACACAAAGCCATGTCAGGAAGGGATATGCGAGGATCTGTGCTGTTATTAGGGAGAACACAATGACTCCTGCACTGCTGTGAGCTCTGCTTTCTTACTGATGACTTTATTATGTGGGCACTGGCTGTTGTCTGAGGACACCCTTTGTCTACTGCATTTCATCAACCAGGGAAATTATCCTCCGGAAGACACAATTAACCGACACAAAATGTCGGGAGTCCCTTCTCCACCATTATGACATAACATTGCCAGGCTACTGCTTTTGATGTATCACCCCTGCAAAAGCTCATCTTAACTGTGTTTCATAACAGCTTGCACTTCCCTCGGCTTGATACCTGTGTACAGATTGTAAAGCCCTCTAATGATTACATAAACAAAAATGACGGAACTGAATTAATGAAACTCATCCAAAGGACCACTGGAAGCAGTACTTTTCTCTAAGAGCCGTCTTACTGCGCACTTCAGACAGGGGGTTTCGGCAGTCACTTGTGTTTCAGTCCTGTGCTGTGCAGTCATACTGTAACACATAGAT
Source organism: Dascyllus trimaculatus (assembly GCA_024666655.1). Taxonomy (NCBI): domain Eukaryota; kingdom Metazoa; phylum Chordata; class Actinopteri; family Pomacentridae; genus Dascyllus; species Dascyllus trimaculatus. Next base: position 16,032,664 of record CM045456.1, on the reverse strand, counting down.
TCCCTTAACATTAAAACCTGTCTAACATGAGCCATGAATTGGATTTAGTGAATACAAACTGTGCTAATGTAAATAAGAGAATAAGATTTATATTTTGATATTATTAGTGTTGTTTGTAGTTGTGGGGATGATTTAGAAGGGAGAAAGAGTGAGTTGGTAGCCATTTTTTTTCTTTTACTACCAGGCCAATCCACTTTTTGAAAGACTTTTTGATATAATTTTTGCACATTGTAGTTGAGTTTTTATTGATAAAGGTTACTTAGAATGTATTTTTTGGTAGCATAAAAAACAAGATGAACCAGGCTGGACATCAAGCTCTCAGCAACTTTTAGTGTGTTTCCTGTAGTTGCTACAATAACATTATGTAGGTCCACCTTGTGCAGCCAAAACAACTCTGAGCCATCTGAGAATGGATGCAGGACCTGTAGGGGTGTTCTGTAAGTGTCTGGCACCAGATTTTTTACATCCCATTGGCTATGGAATGGGTACTCCGCATGTCAAGCTTGTTCCCATGCATCAAATGGATGAGCAAATTGGAATTTGGGGAATCTGGAGGCCGGCTGAACACCGTGTATGCTTTTTGATTGTTCTTGAGCTGTTCTTTAGCAGTTTTTGTGGTGTGGCGGAAACACTGTCCTGCTGGGGGAGGATGCTGCCTTGGGGGGGTGCTGTTGCCATGAGGGGGTTGTGCTTAGTCGGGAATAATGTTTAGGTGGGTGGTACATGTCAAAATAACATCCACATTTGATAAAGAAAACTGTAACCCATGAGTGCAACTGCTTCTCCTGACCTTTTTATTAAAAATAAATTTCTTTTCTTAGCTTGTTTTTATATTCCTTGTCTATAAGTATTACCTTGAATGTTTTATGTTTTTATACTGTGACCAGTTTATAATCCTTGTAATGCCGTGCTATCTTGGCCAGGTCTCCCTCGGAAAAGAGATTTTTAATCTTAAGGGACTTCCTTTTTAAATAAATGATAAATAAAATTTAAAAAACGTGATTGCCAGAGTTCAAGATTTTCCAGCAGGACACTGCATTGTAAAGAGAGGATCAATGTCATTCACTCCACCCTTTAGTGGTTTTAATGTTGTGACTGATTGGTGCATACAGTTCCATGTGATAGTTTCTGTGATCATTTCCATATGTGGTAACAAGTTTGTCGTAATGACAGTCACTCTGTACATTGTTTTTATATTTCTGATCGGCAATCTGATGTGTATGTGAAGATTTTAATTGGCTTTGACCAAAGAAAACATCAAAGTCAGCACGGCAGGCAGTGGGGAGATCAGATACTAACTTCTCCGCCTCTCGAGGAAGGTAGACTCAGAACCCACAGGTGAGCACTGCGTTGTTTTGGATTGTTTTTTTTGCAATTTCATTGTAACACTTTTTACATGAGGATCTGTAACTGAAGCTTCATAGTATGTGGAGCTGGATCAGGTAAAGAGCAGGCACACCTTGACATGTGACATGATTCTTTCGTCGCTCATCGGGACGGCAACAACATTTAGGGGGTTTGAAAACACGTGCATGTGCAACCTCAGGTGCAGTTTGGCCTTAAATGTTCCACAGTGTATAAGCTGTTACATAACGCAGAGATGCCTGGGACGTGTATTGCCTGCATACCCGCTGGTCTTCGTCAGTGCCAGCTTAGTGGCATCATGGCGGATTGTGTTGTCTGTATGTGACTGGTTCCCCCTCCCCTGCGCTGTCTGCCTACCTGGCAGCTGCGACCTGCAGGCCTCCTCAACAGCATGCTGAAGCGTAAACACCAGCAGGCTTTGCTTCTCTTATCATTTGACTGAACAAACACGCCACATCTAATCCCCTGAATAACTGTGATTTTTCACCGCAGCAGTATGTACTGCATGTGTAACTCAACAACATTGCTGGATCACCACAGAAGCAAATCATTAAAGATGTCTGCAATAAATCCAGACTCTATTTCCAGCATTACGTGTCTGACAGAGATGTATCTTATTTAACAAGAAGGATTTGAAAGCCTTCCATCAACTGTAAAAAGAAAAAAAAATGACAAGGAAAAACCTGGCATTGGTGTATAGTTATTTTCCTCTCTATTTGAACTTCTGTTTTTTTTTACTTCTGTAAAAGATGCAGTGATAACAAATATGTATGATAATAGAGCAAACAAGCACGTCTCTTGGGGACTCACTCCACTTCCCCACATTATTCGGTCTGATATTATGACTTTGGTCTGCCAGCTTACTGCCATGTCTTAATGTCTCCATCTTCTAAATAAGGTCCCCTGACTCCTTGCTCAGCTAAATGTCATCAGCATGCGAATGCAGTAGCCACAAACCTCCCATAAGTGGCTTCTGCCTCTAAGCCTTGAAGGAAAAGGTTCCTGCCTTAATATGCTAAGTAAAGATGAGCGCCTCAGTGCTTTCCTTGCCTGTATCACTTATTAATAAAAGAGCTAAGTGGTCCACTCCCTGGGATTCTGATCAATCCTGAATCGCTTAATGCACTTCAGTGGGCCTGTGTGTATATGTGTGTGAGTGTGTGCTTGTTTATTAACAAGTTCAAATATAAAGACCCGTTTATGGTGCTCACATTTGCTTACTTCTTATATGAACTCGATAGATAATTATATTTAGGTGTTGCAGCAGCTCGGGGGTACTTAGATTCTTCTTTCTTTAAATAATACATTTTTCACACGTTGATTCCAGTATTGTGGACTCGGTATATTAAATTTTGAATGATTCAGTATTTTCCAATGAGAATTTTAAAAGCCATATTCATAATTCATACTCTTTACTTAACAAGTACTCCAACCTGAATCACCATATAGGTTTATTTCTACCCCCTGAATACAATCTTCGGAGACTAATAGAGTATAGATATTTTTCACCTGTGCTTTAGGGTTATGAAGATAGTTCACTTCTTACTGGGATGCATCACCGTGGCAACTTATGCCACACACCGAACCTGCTCTGGAGCAGGTTATGTTCGAGATACCAGATCAACCAATCAGATCGCTTGGAAGATCTTTTGGAGCTCAATGTGTGTATAGTGAGAAGGTCTGTTGGTTTTCAGAGACCATCTATATCCTTTTCTTTATCTTACAAGCATTGATATGAGGGAACTCTAATCTTGCTTGCTTTCTTTATTCTCTGTTGACTAAAAGCAATTTCCAAAGCCATACTCCTGTTGTACAGGCCGTTGTATAGCAATAAAGTCCAATAAACACTGGCTAAAGTATTGAAACCTTCTGCTTGTTGACCTTGGACACTTTGCATTAAGCCTAATTGCCAGTTTAAATTCAGGTTTAGTATTTGTTCTTTATTTGTTCCTAAGATCTAGCCAGGCTTGCAGATGTACGAATAATGGTACATGTTGACAGGTGAGTTTCTAAATACTAGGGGTCACAACAATTCCCGCACTCCATCAGCGTAACAACTCAGCCTACCCACTCAAACAACCAAGCAAACACTGGCTACATCTGATTGGATGAACACTTTACTTACAGGCTGTCTACTCCTGGATTTTAAATAGGACCAATATGACAGCTCATTTGGAAACTTTTGATTATATTACCAAAAAGAAAAGTTGAAGGCGAGAAATGGATGCAACTGATTTACAAGAAGTAGCCTAGATCTGAACTTTATAGAAATGAAGAGTGGCAAATGAGACAAACAGTTTCTCGAAACACATTGCGATGCCGCCAGAATGTGTTGCACGACTGCTTACATAGACAATGAATAGAGCACAGCGCATTTAAAGGAATACACAATTGTAATTATAGTGAGATCTACTCAAGCCTTAGTGATGGCACACCCATCCCACACCCATCAGTGATATTAATTATACAGTCTGCATTTTCTTTGCCAACTTTTCCACATGACTTTAGCCACAGCAGCTTTATGGATTACTTTATTCATGTTAATTGAATTAATTTAACTGCACTTGTTAGCTTTAGTCAAAACTGACAACAAAAAGATATCCTGCGCATGTTAAACTTGTTTTGCAGTGCAGACCACAGGGTAGGCGGAGGGTATAGAACAGTCATGATTTTTAGAAAAAGCTGACTAGAGGTTAAGTCACCAACTTGAAGTTAGTGAGGTGCTACACCTGGATGATGCACTGAATGTGTGTTTTGTGATTTGTCTGAATCTGAGACAAAAAGTTGCAGTTGAATTCTCGGTATATTTATTTTCTTTTCACATTCACCCAGACAATTAACCTCGAACATGTTCTGTAGTAGACCACAAACAATTACTTGCAGAACCAACAACAACTATTGCAGCAACGTGCGGCCTCAGCAGTCATAAAACTGTTGATCTTTCCAAGTGGAAAATCTGCCAGGATAAAAAAATGGTTTCCTACTTATAGAACTGAGGTCTATTTGGCTCCTACACTAGCTTTTGGTTTGCAACGAAAAACAAAACCGCAATCACCCTCATTAAAGCCCAGTGTTTTCTCACCCCATCCATCCAATCCAAGCTCCTCCCTACATGGGCATGGTGGTCTCACAATGAAATGTAGGTATGTGCTGTTGTAAAGTTCTTCCATATACAAACTATAGGGCTATTTTTAATGATTGGACAGTCTCTCTTTACGGTAAAGACTTATGTACTGTGTGTGTGTTTGTAAGCACTTCGATCCACCCTGGTTCATCTGACTTTTTTGCAGTGGCTGATCATTTTCCAGCTGACAGCTTAATATTTTTTGACATAAAACTGCCTATGCTTTCTCCATATTTGTAGGACTTTCCACACAATTTACTCCCAGAGTTATGCCCTCTATCTTTTCTCTTCTCTCCAAACTGTTCTGCCCTTCCATCAAGAGCTCTATCAGTCCTTCTCTGTATCCTTTATCTCTAGCAAGTGTCACTGCTTTTTTTTTTTTACTTAAAGCCTCCTCTATTTTTTGTTTGTTTTTTTGTTCACCTGTCTCACTTCTAGGCTTGTAATGCACAGAACCAACCAAAAAAATTTACAGTATGTTGCAAGTAAGTAGCAAAGCATGTCCTAAAGTGGTATTAAGTCAAAACAGATAAAAAAAAATGACTATATGTCTCTTCACCACCGCTAGATAGAGCAACTTTTGACAGCTGTTGAGAGGTATCATGTGGATGAGAAGAGGATAAGCATGCAGCATGGTCGAGATAAATAATCCCATGGGTGTTTTCTGAGCTGACAAAGAGACCAGCTGTCTCAAAGACTTCTCTCTGCCAAGCAACCTAACTCAGGTGAAATCTGCCCATTCATTTTCTCAGTGTGAGCTGCCGCTGGAGCTGTTTAGAAATGTTACCAGCAGTAGCAGGTTATCACTCCCTCGGCACACATAAACAAACTAACATCACAGGCCAGCATGATACGAGTAAGCATTGCTTCCAGCTCCTGAAGGTGTGCAAATGTGTCTGTGTTTTTGTGTGTGTGTGCAAACTAGATCTGTTTATGTGTGTGTGCGCGATGCTTATGAGCTCTATTCTCTATTTCTGTCCTTTACAGTTCATAGTTTCAGCTCATTTACTGTTTATGCACACATATATGATACATTTTTTCAATTTGGTTTCTCCTTATTACCTTTTTCAATATTTTATGTTATATTTTCATCCGGTAAAACACACAATTAAGGGATTGTTTCAAATAATCAGTTTCTGTGTTGGAATATATCGATAAGTTTACAAGCCCAAGTCTTATCTCACAGTACCTGTAGCCCTCAGGTAAACAGGTAACAGATGAGCCACTGCTGCCTGTTTGTCTCAGGGCTGAGATGAAAACAAGTAAACACATAGAGATCATAGTCTCTGCACCAATATTTATTCAACTGTGTTCTTCTGTGTCTTTGTAAGTCCCAATACCCTTGTTTTATTGTTGGAAACAGCTACTATGAGTGTACAGTATCACTTCAACCTTACTTTAGCTGGTAAAACATTCGTTTACCACAACAACTCCAAATCCTCAGATCAAATTTAGCTTTAAACTGGTAACATTATTGCAAACATGTGCTTCTTCTTATCCTTTTGAAAATAATGTTTTTTCTTTCAATACTGGCAATACAGTCAGCATAATATAAACCGCTTTTCTCACTTATGTCACTTTTGTAGGGGAACCGCAGCGTCAGACTTTGAAAACCCTTGTACTATTGTAGTCCTCTGGTATTTGTTGCAATTTGAAGCTTTCTCAAGAATACATTCCTTGAAACAAAAAGCTTCAGCATGACTCCGCAGAATGCCCATTGTTCCATTAAATTTTCATAAGGTGAAGAAATGAGGAAACAAAGCTGTATCTCAAGTGTAAAAGCAAATTGCTCTGTTTTTTCAGCACTTTCAGGATACTTTTTTGGACCTGTGAAGACACCCCAAAAGATGCCTTTTTGCTGTTTAACAAAAAGAACAAAATCTTTCAAGGACCTCCACGTTTGATGACAACTGTAGAATATTGTTAAAACAAAATTAGAAAGAATATGCAAGCAAAACAATCTCAGGAAACTTTCACTACTTGGCATTTTTAGCTAAGCTAGTTGTATGACCCAAAGGATGGCAATGTCAGCTGGTCCAACCAAGATGGACCGAAATACAAATGTTAAGAAAAGTTTGCATACACTTCTAAAGATCATGTATATCATGACAATCTTTAGTTTGCAGTGACTCCTGTAACTTCTTGTTTCCTGTGATGGAATCACTGAAGCACAAAAGTCTTTGTCCATAAAAGAAATAAAATAAAATGTGCATTTTGGTCTGCTGGTCCTCTGGAAATATGACAAAATCAGCTGGGGCAAAAATATACATACAGCAATGCCAATATTTGGTTAAATGTCCCCTGGCCATTTTCACCTCAACTAAGTGCTTCTGGTTGCTGTCCACTGGTTGTGTTTTTTTGACCACTCATTTTAACAGAATTGGTGCAGTTCAACTAAATTTGTTGGCTATACTAGTTTCTTTATCACTGTCCACAGGTTCTTGAAGGGGTTTAAGTCAGAACTTTGGGGAGACCAGTCTAAAACTTTAATTCTTGCCAGATTTAGCCATTTCTTTACCACTGTTCATGTGTGCTTGTCGTCTTTGTCTTGTGGAACATCCAGCAGCATCCAAGACCCAACCTTTTGGCTGGTAATTTTAGGTTTTCCTGAAGAACGTAGGGGTAATCCTCACTCTTCATTATTCTATTTACTTTGTGTAAAGCACCAGTTCTACTGGCACCAAAACAGCCCCAGAGCATAATACTACCACCACCATGCTTGATGGTAGGTTTGTGGTTCTTGGGTTGAAGGTCTCACCTTCTCTCCTCCAAACATCTTTCTGGTCACTGTAGCAAAATAGCTCCATTTTTGTTTCATTTAACCATAGGAATTTCCTCCAGATAGCGTTTTCTTGGTCCATGTGATCAATAGCAAACTTCTGGGAAGCCCTAAGGTGCTGCTTCTAGGGGAAGGGTTTCCTTTTTGCATGGTAGCCTCTCAGGCCATGGCGATCTGAAACATGCTTGACTGTGGACACTGAAACCTACATTGGCTAAAAGAAGCCAGCAGCTGTAGTCAGTCATAATCACTCACAAGATGTTACAAGGCCATGCCGCTACAAAAATTTGATTTACGAAACTTTCTACATCACCAAACCTAAAAATTCAAGAGGGTGTATGTATAACTTTGACCCAGGAGATTTTTTTTTCATGTTTCCAAGAGACCAATAATACATCTATGAAAGAACCAAAAGGCTTGATGTTTTTCATGACAAAGACGTGTGTTTTGATGATTTCGTCGTAGAAAATTAAAAATGAGAGGAATCAAAATGTGAGCAAAATGTTGCTCACAAGTGTATCTCAACAACTCCTAGATTGATTTACTATGACATTTGCTACACAAATTCAAGTTCCTCTCAGGATAAACTGTAAACATTTTGGACTTCTTTTGACTTTTCATATAGCACCATCATCAGGTCAGAATTGTAGCTATCACCAAATAACAGCAAAACTAATTTCCAGTGGTGTGACCTGTACTTTGTATTCATGAGTTATTATTACATGCTATCATGTGAAACTAAGATGGTGGCCATAATGAAAAACATAATGAAAACATTCCTTATAATCAGCTTGTTAGCGCTGCGACCACTGCAAGCAGGTTAGTTGATCATAGGTCAAATAATAACCTGACAGTGCTGCTAGAATGGCTGCAGACTCTTGTTCAATATTCATTTTTCAAGAGAATTGACACCAAGACCTGGCATCAGTGTTGTTGAAGGAGAGACTGACATCATGATTAACTGACATACTGACAAATCAGTCAACCAGTCGCATAAATAGGATAATTAAATCAATGAATCTTTCAAATATCGTCTGTGCACAGTAATCACTTTCGGTGTATGTGTTTGCATGTGTGTCTGCTTTATGTATTGCCTTGCTGTGTTCCAAAGCAAAGTGTGAGTGGGTATAATAAGTCTGATGCTCTGAAGAGTGAAGGAGAGACATACAGAGAGTGAGAGGGAGGGAGGGAGGGAAGGAGGGTTAGCTCTCACAGAATGCACAATGGGGCAAGCAATGAGACAGGAATGTCAATATACCCTGTCAGCATTGCCTGGAATACCTAAACGTGCTGCCAAGTGGAGACACAGTAGGACAGTCTCAGCCTTGAGGTGGTGTGTGTGTGTTTTGCAGTAGTGCAGTAGTGTATCCTCCCTGTGTGTGTGTCAACAGCTACCAGCACCAACAGCATTTCCCAGACTCTCCAAAATCCTCTGCACACACACTCTCACATGCAGGAAGGAGTGACATATGAGACTCTCCCTTGCAAGGTCAACTTACAATTTCCTCGTCATCAAAAAAAAACACAGTAGATTCAGACTGCAGGACAAACTGCAATAAATAACAGAGTTTATAAAGATAAACACACACATCAAAACACGCATGTGCAGCACTTGTGTAATGACTGAGTGAGGGAGACAGATGGTGACTCATACCCCACTTTAGATTGCCAGCACTACATTTCCCATGAGGCCACTCGTAACGCCTGCTGTCAGAGGCAATGTTCTTCCTCTTTTTCTTTGATTGGAGTGCAGCCTCATGGGAAAAGGTCAGATGTCAGAGCAAGAGAGGGTGACCAGAAACAATATGTCACACAGGAAGATTACAAATAGTATCAATTAGTTATGTTCACTGGAGTCAAGATGATATATTTTCGAATTAAACTGTGTATTCTTTATTTTCTGTGCTTGTCTCATGCGCTTTTCTTGCTGTACTTTTGCTTCCTACATTTCCCAGAATGACTTCCATTAACCTCTAAAAGACAAGGTGTAAACTTGTTCTGCTTTGCTGTCTGTAACTGTGAAACTAAACTTGATTTCAGATGCTTGCAAGTATTTATAACCAAGATCAGTCTGATGTTGTACAAGGCTGTATGCGTTAGTGAGTGAATAATATTGGTGCAGTAGTTGCATAATGACCTAATATGTGCTGTTTTCTGACAAACCATGATGCAGAAGAAACAGTCAGAAAAACATCCTTATTTGAATTTTGGTCCACAACTAATGATACTTTTTTATTACAAAATAATCTGTTGTGTCGTCACATCTATATAATCATACAGTTTACAATAACAGAAAATGAAGAAAAACAGCAAATGATTGGCTTTTGTGCTTGAAAACTCAATCCATAATACAAAATAACCTAAAATAGTTGCCGATGACTGCATGGTGGCACCGTTGTTAGCATCCTCGCCTCACAGCTAGAAGATCTCTGGTTCGCATCCCAGTCTGGGCCTGGGGTCTTTCTGAGTGGAGTTTGCATATTCTCCCTGTGCAGTGTGGGTTTTCACTGGGTTCTCTGGCTTCCTTCCCAAAGTCCAAAGACATGCTGAGGTAAATTGGTGATTCTAAATTGTGCGTAGGTGTGAATGTGAGCTCTGCGAAAGACTGGCGACCTGTCTCCCCTGACATCGCCCTGAGGAATAGGCTCCAGCTCTGCTGCGACCCTACAAGGGATTTTGCAGTGTATAGATAATGGATGGACAGTTGCCAATGAATTCTCACCGAAAATGGCATTACCTTCTGATTTTCAGACTCAGTATCTGACATTGTTTTTTTTCTTAACACATGTTAAATGCAGGGGCTGCACGGTGTCTGGGTGTTTAGCAGCGTCGCATCACAGCTAGAAGATCCCTGGTTAGGACGCCTGGGATCTTTCTGTGTGGAGTTTGCATGTTCTCCATGATTCTAAATTGTCCGTAGGTGTGAATGAGAGTATGCTTGTTTGTCTCTATTTGTGGCCCTGTGATGGGCTGGCGACCTGTCCAGGGTGTTACCTGCCTTCGCCCTGAGTTGACTGGGATGGGCTCCAGTCCCCCCGCGACCCTACAGAGGATTAAGTGGTGTACAGATAATGAATGGATGTTAAATGCAAAATATTGGCTGTTTTGTTGTAATAGATCACCAAAAAGAGGATATTACTTATAATCTACAAATCACTGGATGGCCTTATTGACCAAAAACATGAAGCAACCGCCACATTAAGGACGATAAACTCTGTAGCCTGATTGCTCAGATGTGAATTGGCCCCTAAAAGTGACATCAATAATGTTTTCATATAATTACTTATAGTACTTTCTGTATCAACAACAACAATGATAGAAAAAAGCAGATATGAATAACAATGTTAAGTTTTTATCTGTCTTTAATGTTTGTCTGCCCTCTCTTTTGTCGAATCCCTGCCTTTTCCATTCCTTTTTAAAGTGTCTTCTCACTTCACTAACCTACTTTCTTGTTATGTCAACACTGTATCGTGCCGCTTTGGTATCGTGTGAAAATCGGTTTTGAAAAAGTGTTATGTCATCTACAGTTTCCTGGTTATGTATGAGAATCCAGCAAAACAACAACATCACCCAGTGGCTGATTGTTTGACAGTGTTACGGTGCAATGGAAAAAGTTAACTATTCCTTCTAAATCATACATCTCCCTATATTGTAATTGATGGAGTAGTGGTACGGTAGCTATGGAGGGGCCGAAGACAGGCTGAAAGGCCTTTTTAGCCACTTTGTAAAGCTCTGAGCAATAGCCCTGAGGCAATCGCTTAGAGCTTAGACAGACTGATCCTCACCTTCAGAGCTCAGAGCTGACAGCTGCTGGTCAGATACTGTGAGCGCTGAAGAAGACATCATGTCTACCTCCATAAAAGAAAGTGAGTCAGCTGGAGCCAAGAGAAGCAGTCACTACAATAACACACAGATTCTGAGCTACACTACTGCATCTCTTCCACAGCTACAGGCCAATAAGACAAACAGGTGCACATACAGAAAATTTCTTCCTGTTTTAAAGGTAGTCCATGCTTCCGAATTAGCTTCATATTTTCATATTTGGCCTGTTTCCAGGCGATTAAGCTGAAATGTCCAGAGGGAGAGCAAACAGGAAGCAGTCATACATCACCTGGCATGAATAGAGCGGTTTCCATGACAACCGCAGACCTAGTTCCACCAACAGCTCTTGATAGGAAGTATGACTGCAGCCATGTTTTCCAGGGTTATACTTTGTCTATTAAAAGCTACATGCACATTTATTAGAGTGTGTTATTGTGGCCATGGAGGATAAATATAGACATGAATGTCACACAACAGATATTTCCAGTACCACTGTAGTGCTTTATGAGCTTTACAATACAAGATGCCTTATTTGCATTAAGCCAGGTGATGCATGTATTACATAACAGTGGAGAAGATCCTCCAAGTTGAAGCATTGTGGAGCAATGAACCGTAAAATCATTTAAGATTATAAGTGTAGTTATAACAATATTAAGTTTGTTTGACACCACTGGGCATAATGGCAACACTATACCAGTCAGCCACAACACTCTGACCACTTACAGGTGAAGTGGATAACATTGATCATATTGGTACTATGTGCTGTTCTGCTGGAAAACTTGAATTTTAACTTCCGTGTTGATCAGACTTAGATGCCCAAATTAACATTGTCCCACAACAAACACACTCCCTCATGCAAATAGAAATCCCAAATGTCACTGGTCTACCCCTGCAGGAAAATGCACAATGCACAATACAATGTTAGGCAAGTGATATTTTTTTGCCTCATTGGTCTATATTGTAAGTGAACCTGTAAAGCATTGCTAAGGCAATTGAAAAGTCACAATAAGCCACTATATAGTACATGTTCAGTGACCAAATGGCAGACATTCAGCAAACAGTCACTGGGAACAAACAGGTTTTTTCAGCTAAAGAACCAGCTGCATTTCTCCTGGGTTTGTAAGAACCAAAAACAGACCTCAAACGTGACATGCACGAAAACAATGAAGTTCACCAGATCATATGATTCACCAACAGGTTCCTGCAGCTCCCAAGGGGCCACAAAAATCCCTTTTAGATGCACTTTAAAGAAATGCAAAGCTTAATCAACTGATATATTGTCTTGCACTGCTCACTAAATAAACATTTGCTGGGTATATTGGTGGACTCAGTATATCCCTGCAAGCATATTCAGTGTTTTTATTCCTGAGATATGGGTTTATCCCAAACAGAATGTGGTGACTGCATATGCCAAGAAAAACGCAAAACATTTGAATAACCAAAAAGTAAATATGTGTGCAAATACTCAGTGGCAGGCATACAACTGGATCTCCCTGCAATCTGACTCAAGTTTGGAAAAGATCAGGGAAAGAGAGGTTTCACTTGGCCCAATCCTAAAAACAAACAGTTATATTACCACTGAAGATTTTCTGACAGATTTGCAGAATATATTTACTTCTTTAAGCTGTAAATTAGAAGTAATTAGCCATGTGCCAGGGAAAGCCCACATTCTGCAGGGTTTTTATTACTGACATTGTTCCTCCTCTACTTGAAAGAGTGACAATCAGTGGGTTGCATATTCAGTTGGAATGAAACCTGCACAATTGAAAGGTGTCAGCACTTGACTTTTAAAAAAAAAGTATGACAATAAATTAACCTTTAAAGCACAGCAAGTCCAAATTCTAGAGCATAAATAGCTATGAATATGAATGTTTTAAAGGAACACAAAATATGGATCTGGGTTTATTCTATGCCAGTGTTTGGCACCTATCATTAGGTGTTGGCAATACTAATCTATTACCAACACTGCTGACTGTTATAGACTGAGACAATCAAGAAAACTGCAAAGCAAGTAATCCCTCTGTAAAGTTTCCTGTTTTATTATCTTAATAAAAGCAATGTTTGATGACAGCGGACCAATTTTTGTTTTTATATGTTGCGCTGGCAAGGTACAAAGTTCTGCTGTAAACAACAAAACACAAAGAAGACAAACAGTTAAAACACCTCAAAAGGAAGGATGATAGATGGAAATATCTTGTCTGCACAGATGTAGTTTTTAATCAAACTGCCTCCAACGCCGACCATGACTGTTATGAGACAGCTATCTGATGCCTTCTTTTCACACTTTCCCACTGATCAAGTGGCTGCAAAGCAGCAAAAAAACAAACACCAAAGCAAGAGCAAATAGCATAGACGACTAGTAGCCCATAGAAACATGAATGCTACTGTATCAGTGGCCCTAAAAGATGCACGTAATCTGTTTTGCTGAGAAATAACTGTTCATAATGGGACCATTAATGGAACCAGTCTTAAAATCTCCACCAGAAAACTAATTTAAAAGAATGCTAATACCATATTTTTTTTTACTGTTACTCTACCTTTGTTGTGCATAACAAGCAAAGAAGCAAGACTCCAGGATTTCTTCTTCATGTTGAGTTGCAGAGCTGTATACAAGCCAGATGAGTTTTTTTTTTTTCAAATGCATTCAAAGAACACAGCAGTGCCACTGGTGATGATGTGTGATACGAGGAAGGGAAAAGCAAATGAGGCACATGTGCCATTAAATATTAAAAACAAAAAAGCCATTATGGCACTGGTGGTTTTCTTAAAATACTCTGGGGCTGTGTTCATTAAACACTGTTAAATAAATTCATTCCTCTGTTTCATGCACTGAAACACAGAAGAAAACTCAAGGTTTAACTGCAGTCGATGCATAAAGGGGCAAACTTTATAGTAATTCTACTAGAGCATTTTGGGTTTTTTTGATTGTTAGGATTGTTAGGATGACATGTAGTTATCTATAATGTTATGATCTCATTTACTCGGGGGAAAAAAACTAAATATATACTGAATCCTTCTCTCAAAAAACCTGTTTGTAGGTGTGGAACATGGAACATATTTAATTGTGTCACTTGTCATAGATATTTTTCCCAGTGTTGTCTTTTTTCATCCATGCTACTTAGTGAAAACTTTCTTTTAGAAAAATGGCCCAGCTGCTTGTGTTACAGGCAAATGTGTTAATTTTCACCAACATGTGATCAGTCAGCTGATTAGGTGACATGGATCCACTTAAACACAAGCGTATACACAGAAACAGACATATAATACTGGTCTTGGTCTTTCCTGCGTGTCATGTCTTCTTAGCTCCGTCTTGATTTTTGTATTACAGGTCCCTTTAATGTCATTTAACCTGCTGAACCCGAACAAATGCACCTAACCATTATCTCATCCCCCCCCACCCCGTGTGTATGTGTGTGGGCCTGCAGCGGTAGCAGAGGGAGAGCCAGAATGAGATGATGCTTATGTGCTGATAGAAAGCATTTATTTTCAGATCATGTTTCTGTAGTGTGTCTGAAGACTTGGAGACCTGAGTGGATTATCATATTTGTTTGCTCATTTTGTGGGTCATGGTCAGGGTCCCCATGGTAAATCCCATATTTCACTTATTCAACATGTGATGGATGATGACTAATCCCGCCAACTGACTGATGTCCACTTATCAGTCAATTATAAGTGGACATGGATTACTGGAAATCCATGCTGTGGCATTGTTGACGATGTACATACTTTAATAATATAGAGAAGGAAAGGGAGGATGTAAAGAGGCCTCTTGCTGGGATCAAACTGGAAGAATATATGTGATAGACAGTCAATGAAGCAACAGAAAGCATCAGGTTTAACATGTGCTTTGTTTTTTGTCATTAAAACTCAGAATTGCACCAGTTTGACTACAGACAAACCTATGCAATTCTCAAAGTTTTTGTAAAATTCTGCACAGACAACGTTTACAAAAGACTACTAATTTACATGTCACACTTGGAGAGACACCTGCTATTAGGTAAAGAGTCAAAAATACTAATCTATTACATCAAGCCATAAAGCAGCTTTAATTATTATATTTTTTATTATAGCAAGCGACCATGTATACTTGTCAAAAAGACAAACCCATCATGTATTAGCATTTTTCAACTTATTATTTTTGGATTACTGTTTTTATTCACTCTCAGCCACAGCAGGCAGCTGTTTTTACCAAAAAAATGTGCAAAAATCCGCTGGAACCCATCGGCTTAGAACTAAACAGCAGGAAGATGTTTGGTGACTAGATGGTGAACATAATACAGCATTTATCATCTTAATACTGAACTAAAAAAGCGCTTAGGGAGTGCATACCTCCGCCAAGGAGCTTCAGACCACCCCAAACACAATCTCCCAATTTACATATTTTGTATGGAACGTTACAGATACAAATGTAATTACATACAGTTCAAATTTCCTACCGGCAATGCGGCGTTCACCTCATCCGACCTAATGAACAGGTAGCACTGCAGCTCCTAACAGCCTCCCAGCTTCTTAGACAACCAGAGATAAGAATGCCGGCCCAACCGTGCGTATGTCGCTCAGGAAGGAAAGAGAACTCCGCCATTGTGCTGTCTGTCGCGTAGAGACCCAAAATGTCGTGTGGTCAGAGGGAGTTACCCCAAAAACAAGAGCGCCCTCTGGTGGCATTTAGAGTAAACCACGTTTAACTGTCCACCCAGTTACACTTAGATTAAAAAAAATCCTGGATGGAGATGGTGATCCAGATCACTCCCAAAATTTCATCATTTCTTCCTTGTCCAATTTCACAAATTTCCTGAAAATGTCATCCAAATCTGTCAATTACTTTTCAAGTAATGTTGCACACAAACAAACAAACAAACAAACAAACAAACCAACGCCAGCCATCACATAACCTTCTTGGCGGAGGTAAATATATTTATTAGGAGTCAGTGGAAGCTAAAGACAGACATAAAGACATGTAAATACGTAAGTTTATTTCAACTTTAAAGGGTGATAACACTGTCGCGTCAGACTTTTGGATAATATTTTATAGATATGATATAAATAATATGATATGCACTGATCAGGTATAACATTATGACCACTGACAGGTGAAGTGAATAACATTGATCATATTGGTACTATGTGCTGTTCTGCTGGAAAACCTTGGATTTTTGGCATCCATGTTGATGAGACTTAGACACCCAAATAAAAATTGTACCAGAACAAGCACACTCCCTCATGCAAATGGAAATCCCAAATGTCACTGGCCTACCCCTTCCTAACTTCCTACACCCCCTCTGATCAAGCATCAAGAAGATGCAGTGGAACAAGTTTAACTGACAAAGGCCCCAATGCACAAGCCAGAGTACCCAAAGGATCCACTGCCAACATTCTGGTTCCAGATCCAATAAGACACAGTGAGAGGTCCTCTTGTCCATGACCACTGGTTCAGAGCATTTCTGAGCACTTAAGGGGACCAACACAATATGAGGCAGGTGGTCATAATGTCACACCTGAAAAGTGTATAATAATACGTACCTAAAGTCATTAAGTCTTTAGTATCACCACAGTCTAATCTCCTCCTCCACTTACACACACACACACACACACACACAAGACCATGGTTAGCTGTGCTGAATAGCTTCTGGGTGTGGTTGTGAGTGTGACTCTCTTACCACTCACTGATTTCCACAACAGCTAAAAGACTGAGGTGTTAACTCTCAGTGGAAGCAGCCGTGTGAGAGTCTAAGCAGCACTGTCAAATTAAGAGGAGCTGTTTGAGTCAGCGCAAAGCAAAGGCTAAATTGAACTTTAAATTAAACGAAAATTTAGTTGTTCTATCCGAGGGATGGATTCCACTCGTGTCTGTTGGAAGTGAGCAATTAAAAACAAAGCAGCTCACAATGACGCTCGAAATGGAAATTCATCATCTCTTACCAAAAGCAGATTTTTTTTACCACTCTGACTGCTTCATTCAATTACTTCAGAAATGCTCAGTTTGTTTAGCACGAAAAACACACACAAAGTGCACACAGACAAACATGTATTCACCCGAGTGCACACAGGTGCTCTAACCGGTAGCTGATTGAATTTACGGCAGCCTAAGCCTGGTGAGCGGAGCCCAGAGAGCATCCATGGCGTGTGTTTAGAGGTCCCGCAGGACTATTAAATCAGCCCAGAGTGGATCAGGAAGTCATTGCCATAGTGACGGGGGAAAGAAGAGGCCTGATTTACGGCGGCTCCCACCGAATGCTGTAAACATATCATGACCGATCCCGCACACAGACACACATCTGGCTGTTTTTGCTTTTCCTCCCCTTAGCCGTTTAATCTTGGGGTTGATGGTATGGCGCTGGGTTCTGCTCAAAGCTCTGGAACAGCAGCATGTCACAGTTCAGTAGCTGAGGAAAGCACAGTCGACTGGCTCAGCTGCAGAAGGAGGTCAAGGCCTTGTGTTGCAGAGCAAACACTGTATATTTCATGGTTTCACAGGTTCTATGAGGGGCGAAGCCATACCTCAGTAATTTCTGCAGTTAAAAAAAAAAAAACAGGTGGTGTACCTAACTGATATTTTTGTTCTAATGACCCAGAAGTCAGATAGCAGCCATGCAGATTCTCCTACAGTGAGTCTCCCTGGAGCATGATCTAACTGCAAGTAGCAGGTATCAGGGCAGATGGAGTACAACATCTTTTGAAACATGGCAACAACAGATAGATTTTATGTATTTATTACTCTTCCTAGAACTAATTTTATTCATCAATTTCTGTACTTATTCACTTATATACCCATTTTAGTCTATTTAATGTACAGTTTATTACTTATTTTTTTCATTTCTTATTGTGTTTTTATATTTTTGACTTACATTTCTATCTTTATCTCTATTTTAATAATAGATTTTTTTCATTTATTTTCTTTATTTATCTTCTTTTATTTTATCTTACTTTATTTCCTTTTATCTCATCTGATGTTTCCTCATTGCACATGTAATACAGGGTCGTGTTTCCTCAGTTCCTCAATCCCTGTGTTTTAGAGTCCTTTGTTGATAACAGGACTTTGAGGGTGAGGGGTTGTTTGTACTGTTTTATTGCTTTTTTATTTCTGTTACCTGTAAAGCACTTTGCATTGCATTTCATTTGTATGAAAAGTTCTATATAAATTAAGTCTGATTGATTGCTTAATTGATTAATTGATTGAATTATTCTAAATTAGAATCTAAAATTATCGGTTGACATTGATTACAAGAAGCACTGTCCGTGTAAACTATACACTGTCTGCACACTGTAGGAATAGTGCACCATAGTTCAACATTTCCCAGTAGTGTCCAAGTTATTTTCTGAAATTATGCATGCATGTTTCGATTAGTAAGCTACTTTTTCCCACTGAACAGCACTGCAGAGCAATCAAATGCTGCAATGCTACGTTTTTATTTATATTTTTCTCACAAAAATAATCATAAATGATTGTGCTGCATTGCAAAATCTCTATCTCTACCAGATTCCTTCCCTCACCTTCTGAACTGGGAGTGAATGAAGAAGTGGTTTATTTGTCATGTTTTGGAGTAGCTACACTGCCACAAAGAAAACACCTGTCAACGGAGCGCTAGTCATTGTGGTGAGAGGTGGTCTGGTGACAGCTTTGTTCACTCCACTATTGCCTACTTCTTCCATTAATTTAATCATACGGATGACCTTGACCACATGACAGATTTTCCCAAGAGCAGTGTTTCTGTGATAACATTAATAGTTATGTCTATACACCAATCAGCCACAACATTATGACCACTGACAGGTGAAGTGAATAACATGAATCATATTGGTACTATGTGCTGTTCTGGTGGAAAACCGTGGATTTTGATGTCACTGTTGATGAGACTTAGACACCCAAATAAACATTGTCCCACAACAAACACACTCCCTCATGTAAATGGAAATCCCAAATGTCACTGGCCTACCCCAGCAGGAAAATGCACCCCACCACATGGAAAAATCATCAAACAATCAGGAACATGTTGAGGAACATGACAATGGTCCAACATGTTGATTTGACTTCCAAACTTCCTACACCCAATTCTGATCCAGTATCAACAGGATGCAGTGGAACAAGTTGGATTGACAGAGGCCCCACTGGACAAGCCAGAGTACCCAAAGGATCCAGTGCCAACATCCTGGTTCCAGACCCCATAGGACACCCTGAGAGGTCCTCATGTCCATGCCCAATGGTTCAGAGCATTTCTGAGCACATAAGGGGGACCAACACAATATTAGGAATGTGGTCATAATATTGTGCCTGATCAGTGGACATTAGTTACCTCTGTTAATCTCTGTTAATTGCATATATCCCACATTAGATTCAAACCTTTGCAGGATGATGAATGCACGTAATCCAGTACTAGTATATGCAATTTTATGCAGCTGATGTCAGCTTCAGTTGCTGTTTACTCTTCTTATAAGATACCATAGGTGTATAAAGTCACTGCTAATGCAAGGAGAAAACAAAAACTGCTGCTAGTTCCCATTTAAAGAATGCAAATGGCGATACACAGGGTGACTTTTATTATAAAGCAGTTGTATCACTATTCATTTGTCACCATAACTGTCACGCTCCACTGTGAGATGAAGAGTTGCAGGCAGGAGGCGACACTCGTCCAGGTCTGATTGACTTTTTAAAAATTTTTTATTAAACCAACACGAGTTTGTTTGCTTGCACTTGTTACCTGATACATCTGTAGCGCTTCCATGCTGTAGCATTAAGCCTCACAGTCTGTATTTCAGAATGGTTGCTAAGAGGAGGGTTATCAGCCTTCATTTGCCCTAAAGTCAGCCCACACCTGAGCACACGTGAATCAACCCTGCAGTGTGTTTACCGAGAGAGAAAGAGAGAGGGGACATAGGGAGGGAGGGAGGGTGGGAGGACTCTAGAGCACTGAATCTATAGGACAGGAGGAGATGTTAAGTTGGAGGTGAGAAATAACTGGTGCAATGCAGGTGAGTGAAGAAGAGGTTCAGCGTGGGGGGGTGGAGGGGTGAGAGGAGCAAAAGTCAGGCCTCTGCAGTGTTTTTCTGTAGGAGAACATCAATCTAGAACCCACTTAGCTGCCACCACTGCTGTCAGACTCCAATGGGACCCCATATTGAAAGAACAGGAAGGACATGATCCGTCCGTGCAACACTCCAACGCTGCTAACTGCACTATGCGATGGCATAATTCACTCCTATTACTGACCCCATGTGTGCATTGCAGCAAATACAATTATCTCACATTCAGTCCCTTAATCACCCTTCAGGTTTGTGCATTAAATCTCCTGTGCTGTGACAAAAAAAAAAAACAGTGTTGAGGCTCAGCGTTTCTCTCGATATGTCACCGTGGAGTTTTTAAATCGTCCTGCTAATTGGTTTTTAATTCTTGAGGACATTTTTTGCTTATTCTTTGTTTTTACCACTTTGTGCTGTAATGACCCTCTAAATCCTGCCCTCCCCCTGTGATCGAGCTGCAGCATTCATAATCACATTACGACCAACACAGCCTCTTTGCGCTCAAGTAACAATGCCGAAATGTGACGTGAAGAAAAAAGTCCACTCCAGCTGTCCACTGCACATCTTTCAAAACAGGATCCATCACAGAAATTAACTTGTTTGTAAAAAAAAAACACCGGCCCAACATCCATTTTTTTCTGGGTAGTTTGTGTATATTCTCGTCCCGTTCCCTCTGTGTTTAGTTTGCCTCCCATTAGAGTGTTGACAGACAGTGGATGCTCCATGCTGTGGAGATGCAGAGAGCGTGGGAGTTGATGGCTAGGATTATGCCACGCAGCGCAGTTGATGCCTGCTTTCTCACATATACCCATCATGGGGAATGCATCTCAAAGAATTAGTATGATGCAAAATGCACCTCCTTTCAGTATAAGGCTTTTTAATTCAAATTTAAGGTGGTTTAAAACATCCGCCTTATACATTTATCATATGCTGTCATAAATTACTGTTAAAATATAGTCAAATTCTAATAGTAGTGTACTGTTTTTTTGAAAATACTGTTAAATACTGTGAAATCTGGTGCTTTTTTGCCCAGAGAAAGGCCGTTTTTTTACATTGTTTACATTGTTTTTGAATTGATTTCTAAAATATAATTAATAGACTACAATTTGCCCCACATTGTTGCCTTTAATTAAGTGTTCCCAATCCAAAATTATTTACTGTTTTAGGCATTTTCGTGATATATGCATTTCTAAATCTTAAACAGAGGTAGTCAATCCCTACTACAGTGTATTTGTGTATTTGTACAATACAATGTCATTTTATTTGTATTTTTCATTAACTGAATACCATCCAGCAAAGTATAGAGTTCCATTTTCCTGATTTGATTTTACCCAAGTAATTTTTTCCTTTAAAGTCTATTTTATTGAAATTGGAATGACTAATATAATGTTTTTTTTTCCACAAATGGTTCCAGTTTTACCTCCATATTTGATTTATTTTCACAGTTGCTAACTTCCACTATGATATAATTTGAATGTTTGAAAAGTGTGTTAATGCTTTACCCAGTTTGGCCTCATACACCTACAGTGCATCTCTCCATTTTTCTTGATCTCCCACACTGCAGATTAACCAAAGCTGTTTTTGTTTAACCTATCCCTTCTCTCCTCCATTGCCTCCTTTGTGTCTCTTTATAAATCTCGTTGCTGCTTTTATCTGATTTTCTTAACCTGCTGTAGCGTACGACCGCACCAATTAAATGTAGCGTAACTACACTTTACAATTAAAATTTGCACTCGTTAATAAAGGGGCACCATCTCAGATTACTGAGAAAATTATCATTCTAGATTAAGTCTCAAAGAAACTTTAATTGAATGAAGTAGAACAGTCTCTTAGCTGAAAGTCGTGAATTCTGATTAAATTGACCTCAGTTCCCACACAAAGAAAAACACAGAATCAGGAATTGGTCTAAATGAATATATTTATTAACTAATCTACTAATATACATACATGAGCTATAGCAGTTGAGTCAGAGTGTGTGTATAGTGAATGTGTGATGTCAGATTATCAAACAGAATGACGAGGATGATGGTGAAAGAAGGGTAATTAGCCAACGATCTAAAGTTCTGATTTAGATTAACGAATGATACGCTAAAATTAAACCTGTTATCAAGTTATTACAGCATCAACCCAATCAGGAGCAGATAGAGAGGTGGGCTTTGCCTACTTTGAACAGAGCGGTCTGGTCGGAGCCTCCGTGAGCTGGAACGTATGGAACCGTTGAGTGACGAGCCTCTGTGGATGCTTTCCGGAGCGTCGTCTCGGTTGCTAGGCAACGTTCTGCCGTTGGAGCCCTCACAGCCGTGTAGTACCAGGGATTTTGCCAGCAAGATCCCGACGTTGGCACACAGATGGTGGTCGGTGGTGGTAGGCAGCCGGGCGCGGAGTGCGCTGTCGTCCGGGTTGATGGAGAATAACTTGATTATTAACTGTGGCTCTGTTAGACTTGACGGCGTTTGGTGTTAGCCGCAAAATCTCTAAAAAAAATTAAAAACTGTTCTGTTAGAACAGTTTTCGGCTTGAGGAAGAAGCGGTCGTGAAGCAGCTCGGACTTAGATGAGCATGAGCACAATCTAAATAAAAAAAAGTCTAAAAGAGTAACAAAGAGCCACAACAATAAGACGCGCAAAAATTTGACTTAGCAACTAGACGAAGACGAAAAGGTAAAAAGCGCGGAATATCTGAAAAATGGTCAGAGAAAATAGCAAGGAAGTTTTCTAAAGAAAAAGAGCCTAAGAAAAGAAAATGTCAAGAGTGGCGAGAGAGAGCCAGGAACGGAAGACGGCGAAAAAAAGCACAGGACAAAGCGGTTTTCCACTTTTTATCCTCTGGCTTCTGGTGGGTGTTTATTTTGGGCGTGGATAGCCGTTTCCCGCTAAGACTGGTAATCTGACTCTGTTTCTTTGTCTAAAAGAAGAGCAAATTGCCATCTCAGATTGAGATACAAAAAGTATGTTATGTGCGCAAAAACGATCTATCCATCTCTCACCATGACCCATCGATATGAAACAAAAGATTGGTAACAACATATACATCATAAGACGATCGATTATACCAGAAAGGGAATGAACATAAAAACCATTATATGTTAATATGCAATTGTATATATATCTCACGTCCATCTTATCACTGGTGAATATAACACATTGGATGAAATGTAGTAGCTAAATATGTCAGATTTCCCCCACTATCACTTTTAATTCATGACAACATATCACTACAATTGGTTGTTTAATGTCGGCACTCCCGTGCATCTGACGTCGCTAGATGGCACTGTGGGTCCATCTTAGAACTGTGAATAATTTTGCAAATCCTTATCTTCGTTCTCATATTACTTAGAAATGCGATTTTTGGACAGTTGATATAGGACATCATGTTGAGGCAGATGCAGGTACAAACACATGAAACAAATAAACAGAACCATAGTTATTTAGTCCGTGCCTGTATGAATGGATGAAAGTAAGACACAGTTCCAGGTGTCCCTCTGGTATGTGGTCACAATTTATGGCCTCTCCTTATCAGTTAGGAGTGGAAGAGTTTTAAATGAGTCCATGGGGAAGATGCAGGAAAAACATTCTCAACTCAGAGTGATTTGCGCCAGTCCCTTTTGAAGTTGAGTGTCAAATGGTGATCCTTCATGAAGATAGTTGTGGTTCACGAGCCTGGATAGTGTTCAATGTGGCAGTTTAATGGTCAGAGTAGACGCAAAGTCTACTCAAATGTTGTTTTTACCTCTCACGTACCATTCCAGAGAGAGAGGGGGAAGTCTATGTCCGCTACATATCCCCCACTCGGCTCGATGATTGCCTTCCGGGAACTTCGGGCCGTCAGGTTGAGGACATCAGAGGTTATCAGGAACAAAGAGACACAACAGTTGCTGCTCTGATCTGGGTTGATGTATGCTAGTACTAAATACGATATCTTAACACCTTTGCTAGGTTTTCCTAGTGGCATTTTAAAGGATAGTCCTACGTTAATACTTAAAGACTGACGCGGTTCTAGTCTGATAAAGAAAAATAAAATAAAGTAAACAGAGATATATAAACATAGAGGAAGAAAAATGATTAACATTATATACAGACTCTTGAACAGGGAGTCTTTACAAGAGTCGTTTGGTTATGGTTGATTGGTCATTTAGCCGTATGCGAGTTCAAGAATTGCAGGGGCATGGAATACATTGCTCCCTTCCAATTCAGTTTTTTCTCAATTACCTCAAGGGTTCTAGAGGTACGGTCCTGACCTTGTTTGTTGCGCCTGAAGATTTTGTTTATTTTCTCGTTTTTGTTTGTTTCACCCCCACTTTGTTTTGTATTCCCCGTCGGTTGGACAACGATGTAGTGCTACACCTTGTCCCCCACTTGGAGTTTGTCTTGTTGATTAGTTTTTATTTCTTTATCTACTCTACCCTTTGTTATCTGCACTGTTGTATGTTCGTGGTTTCCTATGTTTCGTTGGGTCTGGGGTACGGTTGTCCCCGACGAGTCCCCTAGGGGTTTTGTGTGGTTTGATCTGGTAATCGGTTTTGACTTTGCGAATGTCTAGCAAATCCTTTCAGGGCTAGTCCCCGTAGCTGCTGACTGGATAAGGTGCGGGGGCATGCGGAAACCCCTAAGTGATGACTGGTGGTGGGATGGAGGTTCTGAATGAAAAGAGTTTTGAAGTTCAAGTCCTCCTCCATCCCAGGTTCATTCCGGGAACCAAAGTAAGCTTGACGAAGTCGGTGGTAATATTGTTGGGGGAACTCCTGTCGTCCCTGTTTGATTACCAGCGCAGCGGTCAACCCAGTCTGCGATATGTAATCAGTAAATTCCTGTTCTAGGGCCTGGCACAGTAGATCGTAGTCATTTCTAATGTAGTCAGGTTGGCGTTCAATGAAGCTGCTGACATCACGACTTGATGTCACTTTGATTAAGTAGGTTTTGTTGTCTACTGAAGCGTTTGGAAACTTTCTCAAGTAGAAGTCGATGTCTTTCAAGTAGGTGTATGTGTCGTGAGAACCGGCAAGACTTGGTTCAAAGCGAGATATATTGCGAGCAATCTTGTCTAGATCCCGATCGGTGGGGCCTTGAGGCAGGAAGCTGCCTGAGGGTAAGTAGGATCGAAGAGCAGATGCTGTTTTGGCTTGGTCAAGCGGTGCCTTACTATCTCGGAAGCGTGGAACCGTTTCCAGTGTAGGCAAAAGAGAGGTGGATAAAAGCGGCCTCCTTCGAACATCACGAGGAGATGAGGTGTTTCTCCTGTTTTCAATGACATCATCATCGAGGCGTGTTTGTTTATGGTGGGTTATCTCCAGGGAATATCTCAATTCCCTCTCGACATCAGCTAATTCTTCCTCTTTGATTTTGTGTAATTGTTGTAAACTTGTGAGTTTATCTTTATTATCTTCTAGTTGTTTTTCTAGGTCTTCTTTCCGCTTTCGGTCAATGTCTTTGTGTTTAGCATAGACTTTGACTTGAGCTTTTAAGTCTTTGATTTCATTCACTGTTCTGTTGAGTAGGACTTTAGTTTCAGTAAAGCCTTCATTGGATTCTTTTAATTCTGCTTCGGTAGTTATCAACTCTTCTCGTTGTTCAGAGAGAATTTGTTTTAAACTGTCAATTTTTTTCTTAGCTGACGTGTTTCTTCATCGTCAAGCTCTGTGTCCCTGACCTTGGGCTGAGTACTCAATTGGGCTTCCAGATCGTCAAGACGTGTCTGGGATTCGATTAACAGTTGTTGATCTCGATCATGTTCTTGTTGACCTGCTTCGAACTTCTTTTCTTAAAAGGTCAACTTCTTGTGAGCGAGATTTTAGTGTACTGGTTGTCTGTTCTAAAAGTTTGTATGAATGTTTAAGCTGTGCAGACATTACTGCAGCCATGCTTCCTAACATTTTAGCTAGGGGTTTGTCTTTAAGTGGTTTTGCGAGGGCATCATCGATGAGCCCTTCCATGATTGTTTCAAGGCCAGAAGGATCTGCTTGGTGAACACGGTTTGTAAAGCCAGGTATCAGGTCTTCAGTCATGTCCACTAGCGCAACTTCTAGGTTTTCAAGGGTGTCACTGTGGCTGGATATTTCAAGAGCCATCTTTGACGACGATGGTTAAGAAAAATTGACACCAACAAACAAGTTTTAAGCACAAGGTAGGCCTGTTTGAGCAACGAGCTTGATTACTTATTACTTTGAAAAGAGTAACAAAAGAAAACAGCAACGACAGGAAGTGCAGTAGATTTGCATGCAGTTTAGTGGTTTTGGACTATTTTCAAGTGATTCTGTACACTGCTGTGGTTTGTGCGTTTTTAGTGTTTGATTATTTGTTTAAGTGTTGCGAGCCAACACTCTTGGTGTAATTATTTGATTCGGTTATTCTTTGTTGATGAAGGGAAAGTTAAACCTTGAGATTTGTTAAAGAGGAGATAGGCTGGTAGATGTGGCGTAAAATCAAATGAAAATCAAATAAAAAAAAAAAACCTTGCAGTGTACGTTAAATATTTCTTTTAAAGATGTTCAACTGATTAGTTGATACAGTTAAAGTAAGACAACTCAAACTGACTTGTGTTACAGTAATGAGTTATTATCATATTAGGTTCTGACTTCAGAAGCTGAGTCTGAAATTTCAAAGAGTGAGTGATTTTATTATTCAAACATGGATTAATGTGAGTGGAATTGATTGTGTAAATGATTAGTGACAGTGGTTTATCACAACAGGTCATTTACATTTTACAAAATCACCATGCTTTACTTTATCATGCGTGTGTTAGTCATTTTCTGCGACATGCATCAGTTGCTGTAAGAAGATTTTCAAAGTATTTCACATCAAGCTCAATAGCTCAAAGCAGCCACCAGATGGAGCCAAACTTGTTTCTGCTCTAAGCGTAGTAGGAGGAGTTGGGTGTATGACGTCGGCACGTCAAGCGTAAGCACCGCCCCCTGATAGACCCGCAGGTCTGAAGTTGGATCGATTCACACTCTCTGGGGACTCAGAGGTGACTACTGCAGCGCTGCTAATTTGGTTAGCTTGGAATTTTCTCAGACAACGGCAAGGCGCGGCGGCCTTAGCCAAAGGAGCACACAGGACATCTGTGTGAATTTAACAAGTATAAACTATGGCTTACAAATGGTTAACAAGCATTTAATTTTTTCCACTCTTCACCGGACAGCAGGGACTTCCCACTTCCAATAGAAACAACGTGTGTTGAACGAAGTACACACAAGCACAAGCGCTGCTAATCTAGTTAGCTCGGCGCGGCGGCCTTAGCCAAAGGAGTACACAGGACGTCTGTGTGAATTTGACAAGTATAAAGCACTGCAGGCTTACAAATGGTTAACAAGCATTTAATTTTTTTCCACTCTTCACCGGACAGCAGGGACTTCCCACTTCCAATAGAACGTGTGTTGAACTAAGTACACACAAGCACAAGCGC
>CM045456.1:13407659-13421997 GCA_024666655.1 Dascyllus trimaculatus | reverse complement strand
CTCCAGCAACTGGCTGTGCCTAGAAATTCTGTCCATAAAAGTTATCAACTGAACCGGTGACAAAGGGCAGCCTTGCCGGAGTCCAACGTGTACTGGGAACAGGTCCGACTTACTGCTGGAAATGCGAACCAGGCTCCTGCTCCGGTCGTACGAGGACCGGACTGCCCTTAGCAAAGGGCCCCGGACCCCATACTCCTGGAGCATCCCCACAGGGCGCCACGAGGGACACGGTCGAATGCCTACTCCAAATCAACAAAACACCTGTGGACTGGTTCAGCAGAGCTGGTCCAGTGTTCCACGACCAAGATGAAAACCGCATTGTTCTCCTGGATCCAAGGTTCGACTATCGACCGGATCCTCCTCTCCAGTACTCTGGAATAGACTTTCCCGGGGAGGCTGAGGAGTGTGATCCCCTTGTAGTTGGAACACACGTTCCGGTCCCCCTTCTTGAAAAGAGGGACCACCACCCCAGTCTGCCAGTCCAGGGGCACTGTCCCCGACTGCCACACAATATTACAGAGACGTGTGAGCCACGACAGTCCCTGCACATCCAGAGACTTGAGATACTCAGAGCGAATCTCATCCACCCTCGGAGCTCTGCCACCGAGAAGCTTGTCAACCACCTCGGTGACTTCACCCCGGGTGATGGGAGAGTCCGCCTCTGAGCACTCAGCCTCTGCTTTCTCAACGGAAGATGTGACGGCAGGATTGAGGAGATCCTCGAAGTATTCTTTCCACCGCCTGACGACATCCCCAGGTGAAGTCAACAGCTCCCCACCTCCACTGTAAACAGTGTTGGTGAAGAACTGCTCCCCTCTTCTGAGGCGCCGGACGGTTTGCCAGAATTTCCTCGGGGCCGACTGATAGTCCCTTTCCATGGCCTCCTCGAACTCCTCCCAGACCTGAGTTTTTGCCTCCAAAATGGCCCAGGCTGCGGCACGGTACCCGTGAGCTGCCTCAGGAGTCCCACGAGCTGGCAATGCCCAATAGGATTCCTTCTTCAGCTTGACCGGCATCCATTACTTCTGGTGCCCACCACCGGGTTCAGGGGTTGCGGCCACGACAGGCACCAGAGACCCTGCGACCACAGCTCCGAGCAGCAGCTTTGACAATGGAGGTGGAGAGCATGGTCCATTCAGACTCAATGTCTCCAACTTCCCCCGGGATCTGAGCAAAGCTCTCCCAGATGTGGGAATTGAAGACAGCGCTGACAGAAGGCTCCGCCAGACGTTTCCAACAGACCTTCACAACACATTTGGGCCTACCGAGTCTGTCCGACCTCCTCCCCCACCAGCGCATCCAACTCACCACCAGGTGGTGATTAGTTGACAGCTCTGCCCTTCTCTTCACCCGAGTGTCCAAGATACGCGGCCGGAGATCAGATGACACAACTAAAAAGTCGATAATTGACCTCCGACCTAGGGTCTCCTGGTGTCGTGTTCACTTATGGACACCCCTGTCCATAAGTCATGGACGAACACCATGTTCTGACCCGTCACCTAGGACCTGTTTGCCTTGGGTGACCCTACCAGGGGCATGAAGCCCCCGACAACATAGATCCCAGGATCATTTGGGCACTCAAACTCCCCCACCAAGATACAGCAGCAGTTCCAGGGGGGTAAAACATAAAACATATGTATAAAGCGAAAATTAAATGATGGAATTACATTTTCATTTCCAAGGTTACATTACCATTTGAATCAGGGCCACATCAGGCTCCCATACTGAGGGTATGTCGTTTCTGAATTTTATGGATGCAGGATCATCTGGTTGCTTTTGTTGATGTCATTTGACAAACATGCACATACCATTGTGCCTATAAAACAGTTTTAAACGTCTTTGAGGTTCCTTTAACAACAGTGAGTTACTTGTGGCGGTTGATGTTGCAATCATTTACATTTCAGGCCAGGATGGTTTGTTGACATGGCTGTAAACAGCACATGTGTTTGTTCCATCATGTCATGAGCAACACGTATATTTACATATTGCTGAACATGCATGTTACTCATCAAACAGAGTGGCAGACTCTGCTGTATCAATTTTGTAAGTGTGGATGTAGACAGCTTCTGGAATGACGCCAATATCTTCGTTTCTTATATGACGTTTTGATAATTGTGGATCATCGTGAAATCTGGTGACTATGAAGGCCATGTCTTGTTAGTTACATCACTTTCATACTCATCACACCTTTGATGGACCCCCATGGCCTTCATGGAAGCGTCTTCATTTTTTGATGCTTTCATACCAAAAACTTACAATGTTGATCAAAACTGTGTGAGGAAGTAAAAGAAGGAGGAGAGCGGTTGCATGGAGCAAAGGAGGAAGGACAACAGTGATCTTCAGAGACTGAAAGAGAGGAGGGGAGTGATGGCCGAAAGAGATAAATCAGCTGTACAACAGAGAGTTCTGGTCAGATGGAGATCCAGGACGGAGCAGAGCTCTGTTTTCCTCAACTCCTCAACACCTCCTGCAGGAAACCAACACCTCACTGGTCTGAAGTTGTATATGTAAACGTTGTGCTGTGGTCCATGTCTGTGCTCACTGTTGTTCTCAACCCGCTCGTCATCATCTCAGTCTCCCACTTCAGGTAAAGATGAACTTCTCATTTTGGGAAATCCAAGTGTCTCTTATCAGCAATGTTTTCTCTGTGTATTTGAACTGTCATGTTGAAACTGTCTGAACTGAACCATAAATTCACAATAGATTTACCCACAGGAAAGATTTTGACATGTCATACTAATACAAACATACAGTAGGTGTTAAAGATCAAATGAAAGCTGAAATCCATTCAGCTTAGATTTGATTTTAGAGCTCTTGTATTGTAGATGTTGGCTCACTGTCACACTGTCATGGCTTATTGGGAAACGTAACCTGAACAAATTCAGTGATAATGTAATTGTGAATATTTGTTCTTTTTCTGCAATGACAGGTCAACTCAGAAACAAGCCAACTAGCATTGTAGATCAAGTCCTCTCTTGTCATCAGGATATGATGTTTTACTGGGTTAACAATGCTTTTCTGTCTCCTTCCAGGCAACTCCACACACCCACTAACATCCTCCTGCTCTCTCTAGCTGTCTCAGACTTTCTTGTGGGCTTTGTGTTGATGCCAACAGAAATTTACTTGCAAACACAATGCTGGTTTTTTGGGGACCTGATGTGTTCTCTTTTTCATTATGTGACCTACATTGTTTTGAGCACTTCAGTAGGAGGCATGGTTCTTATATCCGTAGACCGATATGTGGCTATTTGTCATCCTCTGCATTATCCCAGCAGAGTCACTGTGACAAAAGCCAAAGTGTGTGTTTGTATGTGTTGGTTCTGTTCTATTTTCTACAGTAGTGTTGTTTTTAAAGATGTCCTGACTCAACCAGGCATAAATAATTCCTGCTATGGACAATGTATATTTGTTATCAGCTATATTGCAGGAGTTGTTGATCTCATTGTCAGCTTTATTGCTCCATTAACGGCCATTATACTTCTATATATGAGAGTATTTGTGGTGGCTGTGTCTCAGGCTCATGCCATGCGCTCTCACACTGCAGCGTTCACACATCAGCATTCAGTGACACTAATTGCAAAGAAGTCTGAGTTGAAAGCAGCCAGGACTCTGGGTGTTCTCGTACTTGTGTTTCTAGCATGTTTCTGCCCATATTACTGTGTCATTCTTGCAGGGAGCAGCTCTTTTGCTGTAAAGTTTGTGATTTCAATGTTTTATTTGAACTCTTGTCTAAACCCTGTGATATATGCCTTGTTTTATCCCTGGTTTAGAAAAGCTACTAAACATATTGTCACTCTGCAGATACTGCAGCCTGGCTCCCGTGAGGTCAACATGTTGTCGTAAAATGGTAGAGAGACGACTGAAGCACAAGTTTGATCTGAACCAAAATGCACTTTTTAAAATTCCTATAATTTAGATAAAAGACACAGAAATGGAGTAAGAAGAGGTTTGTGGGGACCACTTGTTGATTTTGTGGGGAAATAAGTGGTTTATGTTTGGGGTGGGTTGTTTGTGACTGGTTGGTTGGAGAGAGCCGTTTGTTGTTGGGGATGTGTTGTTTTTTGTTGTTGTTGTTCTTTTGTTTTTAAGATACGTTGAAAAAAATAAAAAATGTTGCAAACAACTGTGGGGTGATTGAAACGACATCTGTCATACAAGATTATCAATCAGTCAATTAAATAATTTAGTTGTCTAGAAAGCTAAAGCACACACTTCAATTCAGTTTTATTTATGTAGCGCCAATTCACCAAACTTGTCATCTCATAGGACGACACATACTATTGTAAAGACCTTAGGAATTTTAAACAGTTGTCAGCCATGTCATTGCATGTCTGCTGAGCTAAGAGCCCTGCCAGTCTGAATCATCCATCCATCCATTATCTATACACCGCTCATTGCACTGTAGGGTCGCGGGGGGACTGGAGCCTATCCCAGCCGACTCGGGCGAAGGCAGGGGACATCCTGAACAGGTCGCCAGCCTATCACAGGGCTACATATAGAGACAGACAACCAAGCACACTCTCATTCACATCTACGGACAATTTAGAATAATCAATTAGCCTCAGCATGTTTTTGGACTGTGGGAGGAAGCCGGAGTACCCGGTGAGAACCCACGCATGCACAGGGAGAACATGCAAACTCCACACAGAAATATCCCATTCATCCTAACCGGGACACAAACCGGGGATCTTCGAGCTGTGAGGCAACGCTGCTAACCACCGCGCCACCGTGCAGCCAGTCTGAATCATACTGCCTAAAAATAAAATACAATATGCTGAAAGATGAATATGCAGCTGACAAATCTTTAAAAACTATGAGATATTATTTTGTCAGCATAAAGTACTTTACGTCTAGTTAAGCGTGGGTCATTACTCTTCCATGGCAACAGTAAAGTACAGTGTGTGCATTATTGCAAACAACAGTCAACCTGTCTTTCACATTCTGGAAGATCATTCATTCAGTGAAATGAATTAACATGGTGCTGACCCTCAGCTGAGCCACTTCACACTCGACTGGAAACCACTGGGTGTGTCATATGACCAAAACCTCATTTTAAAACAGAGGCAACACAATTCAATGCAACATCAGTGTAAAAATGTAAATGGATGCAAAACCACTTGGATTCGATCTTGTCCATGAAAACAGAGGCACTGTGTGAATGCAGTCAGCATGGGTATAAAATTATGTTAAATGTAATATTTTACCCATTTTTTTCAGATGTTGCATGACTCCATTTCAATGAGGAAAACTATGTAAACGTAAAAGACAAAAGTTTATTAAAGAAACATTAGTGTGCTAAATCAAAGTACTGTTGTGGTGAGAAGCAATATCATCGAGTGGAAATCCCAAACACAGGCTGAAGAAGTAACACAGGGCCGCCACCCACAGTACTGAAAATCAGGGTCAGGGCTATCCTCACCAGGCAGTATGCAGGAAGGGGCACCTCGGCATGCTGCCCCCCTTGTGGTGACATCTGGTGTTGGGGATGTGGGATGTCACTTTTCTGGTGGGGAAGGAACCTGAGCTGGCACGGGAGGCGGAGCGGTACCAACTACATATAGTTGAGCTTATCTATACACATGGAAAGGGTTCTGGAAACAAACTCTGGAGTTGTTGGAGTGAACCACAGAGAACGAGAGGGTTGCCTCTCTGGGACTGCGTGTTGCAGAGGGGAAGACTCTGACTGTTGTTTGTGCTTATGTGCCAAACAGCAGCTCAGTGTACTCAGCTTTTTTGGAGTCTGTGGTTGTTGCCCTGGAAGAGGTGCCGCCTGTCGACTCCATGGTTGTTTTGGGGGCTTCAATGCTCATGTGCGTAATGATGGAGAGACCTGGAGGGGTGTGACTAGGAGGAACGGCCTGCCTGATGTGAACCCCAGGGGTGGTTTGTTATTGGATTTCTGTGCTAGTCATGGATTGGCAAATGCCATTTCAAAGCATAAGGTGGGTCAAATGTATACTTGGTACCAGAGCACCTTAGGTCAAAGGCCGATGATGGACTTTGTGGTCATGTCATCAGACATGCGGCCGTATGTCTCGGACATTCAGGTGACGAGAGGAGCAGAGCTGTCAACTGGTCAACACCTGGTGGTGACTTAGATCCAATGGTGGGGAAGACTGTCGGACAGACCTTGTAAAGCCAAATGTGTAGTGAGGGTGAGCTGGGAAAGTCTGGCGGAGACTGCTGACCCGGACTGGGCATACTGACAGGTGGTGGAAAGAGCACTTCAAAAAAGTCCTCAACGTGGTCAACTCATCTTCTGCTGAGGAGGCAGAGCCTGAAAACTAGGGGGAATCTTCGCCCATATCTGTGGTAGAGGTTGTCAAGGTAGCTAAGAAACTCCCTGGTGGCAAAGCACCAGGTGTGGATGAGATTCATCCCGAGATGCTGAGGGCTATGGACATTGTTGGACTGTCTTGGCTGACACGTGGGCATCGGGTACTGTACCTGTGAAGTGACAGACTCGGGTGGTGGTTCCTATTTTTAGCAACAGGGTCCAGGGAGAATGCTCCAATTATCAGGGTATCACACTTCTAAAGGCTCCGGGAAAGTCCATTGTAGGTTCCTGTAAGGACGGTCTTTGACCCCCTGTCGAACCTCGGATTCAGGTGAAGCAATGCAGATTCTGTCATGATCAAGGAATGGTGGACCAGATATTTACCCTTCACGAACTGCTGAGGGAGTCATGGGAGTTCCACCAGCCAGTCCACACGTGTTTCGTGGATTTGGAAAAGGTCTACCTTGTCCCCCGAGGGTCTGTGTGGGGGATACTGCAGGAATATGGTGTACCAGGCTCGTTGATAAGAGCCATTACCTGTACAACCAAAGTGAGAGCGGTGTTCGCATTCTCAACACAAAGTGTTGCTGTTTGTAGTGTTCATGGACAGGATGTCAAGGCACAGCTGAGTTGAGGAGGGTGAGCAATGGGTAGCGACCTAAAAAGAATGAGATTACGGGTACAAGTGTGCAAAATGAGCCTTCTCCGTAAGTTGGGTAGGCTCACCTTAAGAGATATTGTGAAAAGCTCAGACATCCACAGGGAGCTCAGAGTAAAGCCACTGCTCCTTCTTGTAAAAATGATGGTGGTTCAGGCATTTGA
The DNA here is from genome assembly GCA_024666655.1 of Dascyllus trimaculatus. Taxonomy (NCBI): domain Eukaryota; kingdom Metazoa; phylum Chordata; class Actinopteri; family Pomacentridae; genus Dascyllus; species Dascyllus trimaculatus. Next base: position 13,414,898 of record CM045456.1, on the reverse strand, counting down.
TTTGGATGCCGCCTGGGAGATGTCCTTTGGAGGTTTTCCGAACATGCCCATTAAAATTGATCCTAACATTGACCCTTGAAGGACCCCTGCTGTACAGCTAGCAAATGGAGAGCACGTATCACCTGGTCTTGTCAGTGCTTCCTTTCATTTAAGAAGGATTCCATCCAAATCAGGTCTTTGACAGAAATATCAAATCTCAAGAGCTTTGAAAGTAAAATCCTATGATAAACTGTGTCAAATTCCTGTCTTTAAATGAATAACAGCAAACAAGCAAATCAAACCAAAAGCTAACAGAACTATGGAAACAGAAGACAGAAAACCAAGAACACAAAACTCACAGAAGGCAAATGATGAAGACTAAATACATGTAGCAATCAGACTGGGCCAAGGATCCACAAAGATACATTAATTACAGAGTCTTGGTTGACGATCTGGCAGTGAGCGATTGTCTGAACCAGGGTGTTACATCCCCAGGGCCGAGGGGATGAGGGGAGTAACAAGTAAATGTGAATAAACAGAAAAAAAACGATTGTGTAACAACAAGAGTTATTGATTACAATGAACAAAGCAAAACTAAGGTCAAATGAAAGCCAGCTTCTTAGCAAAAAGGAAGCTGATTCAAAATCATCAAGCACACGCTTGGCTTTAGGCAGGTCACAAGAACACCAACGTCACACAGCTGTCTAGCTGCCGATCTGGCCCACTGCCCTGATGATTAGGGTTGCTTGTCTTTCAAGCTCCCTGTTAACTGTGGAGTAGCCACAGGTCCACCTGGCCCCTCCCGCTGGTTGTGACCTGAAATGAAAGAAACCACAGACGAAACCAAAAAATATAGGTACACAAAAACCTGGCACCAAGGACGGTAAGAAAGGGTTTTATAGAGTGAAGTGGTAATTGGTGGCAGGTGAGCCATAATTGACTGAAGAAGATGACAGTTGTTGATTGGCTTGAGGTTGTTGGAGGCCAGAAGGAAAATGAGAGTCTTTGTTTGGCGTGGGGGTCTTGGTGGTCAGAGAGAGTGTAATGAGAGTCGGTGAATGGTGAATGAAAATAAGACTATTTGATTGTCTTGAGAAAATGACAACCCTTAATGTAACAGACATAAAATATATGTTAAAATTAAATGTATATAAAAATATCATTGCTATTTTGATTAAATTTAATTGGGAGATAATGGAATCCCTTAGGAGGAAGAGCTTGAGACCAGTGATGGACATAGAACCCCTCCATAGCCTGGGCAGGAGGCTGGTGGTGGAAACAGAACCCTTCCAGAGACCGGGTTGGAGGTCGTGCTGAAGGCCAGCGGTGGAAGAGACGGAACCCCGGAGGCCAATTGTTGGGCTGGCAAAGGTGGATCCTACTGCAGGTCAAGATACTTAAAATGTGCAACAGGTTTCATTTTGGTTTTAAAAATAAAACATATGTTGAAAAAACTAAAATGAGATGGTGGGATTCCATTTTCATTTCCAAGGATGCATTACCATTTGAATCAGGGCCACTTTAGGCTCCCATATTGAGGATATGTCTCTTCTGAACGTTATGGATGCAGGATTATCTGGCTGCTTTTGTTGATGTCATCTGACAAAGATTCACATACCATCGTGCCTATAAAACACAGTTTTAAATTTGTTTGAGGTTCCTTTAATAACTAAATTGCTTGTGGTGATTGATCTTACACTATTTTACATTTCAGGCCAGGATGGTTTGTTGACATGGTTGTAAACAGCACATGTGTTTATTCCATCATGTCATGAGAAACACATATATTTACATATTGCTGAACATGCATGTTACTCACCAAACAGAGTGAAAGACTCTTCTATGGGAACCCTGTAAGAGTGGATGTCAACAATCTCAGGAATGACACCAATATCTCCGTTTCTTATATGAGGTTTTGATAATTGTGGATCATCGTGAAATCTGGGGACTGTGAAGGCCATGTCTTGTTAGTGACATCACTTTCATACTCATCACACCTTTGATTGACCCCCATGGCCTTCATGGAAGCATCTTCATTTTTGATGCTTTCATACCAAAAAGTTTTAAAGTTTATCAAAACTGTGTGAGAAAGTCAAAGAAGGAGGAGAGCGGTTGCATGGAGCAAAGGAGGAAGGACAACAGTGATCTTCAGAGACTGAAAGAGAGGAGGGGAGTGATGGCCGAAAGAGATAAATCAGCTGTACAACAGAGAGTTCTGGTCAGATGGAGATCCAGGACGGAGCAGAGCTCTGTTTTCCTCAACTCCTCAACACCTCCTGCAGGAAACCAACACCTCACTGGTTTGAAGCTTTGCTTCTGAACGTTGTGCTGTGGTCCATGGCTGTGCTCACCGTTGTTCTCAACCTGCTCGTCATCATCTCAGTCTCCCACTTCAGGTAAAGATGAACTTCTCATTTTGGGAAATCCAAGTGTCTCTTATCAGCAATGTTTTCTCTGTGTATTTGAACTGTCATGTTGAAACTGTCTGAACTGAACCATAAATTCACAATAGATTTACCCACAGGAAAGATTTTGACATGTCATACTAATACAAACATACAGTAGGTGTTAAAGATCAAATGAAAGCTGAAATCCATTCAGCTTAGATTTGATTTTAGAGCTCTTGTATTGTAGATGTTGGCTCACTGTCACACTGTCATGGCTTATTGGGAAACGTAACCTGAACAAATTCAATGATAATGTAAGTGTTAATATTTGTTCTTTTTCTGCAATGACTGATCAACTCAGAAACAGGCCAACTAGCATTGTAGATCAAGCCCTCTCTTGTCATCAGGATATGATGTTTTACTGTGTTAACAATGCTTTTCTGTCTCCTTTCAGGCAACTCCACACACCCACTAACATCCTCCTGCTCTCTCTAGCTGTCTCAGACTTTCTTGTGGGCTTCCTGGTACTACCGGGACACATTTACCAACACAAACGATGCTGGTTTCTTGGGGACCTGATGTGTTCTCTTTTTCAATATGCAGACTTCATTGAAAAGCCCCACAGTTACTTGTTGAAACATTTATAACAAAGGATAGTTTACAAAGGGGTGTAATGTCTGAATTCCATAACAAACTTTCATCTTACTCATCAGAGAGTTCACAGTATAAGGTAAGGGCTCAGAACAAAGATGTGGAAACTGAAATTTCAGCAGAGAGGCGGAAATCTGTCCGTGCTGCAGCTCATACTCACACGATAAATGCACGGCTCAGACTAATCCGATATAACTGGCTAATTCAAACATATGGAATCTTTGAAGAGTTAAATCAGTTAAATAAATATATATATATATATACTAGATATATGCACTAAATGTACAGAGGCTGAAGGAACACTGCTTCACTGTGTCTGGCACTGCAGAAATTGTAAATATTTAGTAGGAGGTCAGAGTCACATGGGAGAAATTAGTGTCAAAAAGAATTTTATTGGACCCTAAATTGCTTTTACTTGGACTATACCCAAAAGAACGTGGCTTTCATAACCATGAACAAATATGAATTAACTGTTTTAATAGTTACTAAAAAGGTGACAGCCTTGTGCTGGATTAAAACACACAGACCAAGCAACAGATGACCTCAAACCTTCCAAAGCAGAAAGTGGTATATATATTAAGGGACACACAAAGGGAGAAGTAAGAGGTTTGTTACAATCCTTGTTGATCTTGTGGAGAAATAAGTGGATTGTGGGGTAGGTTTTTTGTCACCGGTCGATGGGAGAGAGCCGTTTGTTGTTGAGGATGTGTTTTCTTTTGTTCTTCTTTTCGTTGTTGTTGTCTTGTTTTCAAGATAAGTGGAAAAAAATAAAAATGTTGCAAACAGCTGTGGACTGACTGAAACGACATCTGCCATACAAAGATTATTAATCAGTCAATTAAACAATTCAGTCATCTGGAAAAAGTAAAAGCACACACTTCAATTCAGTTTTATTTATACAGCGCCAATTCACAACATATGTCATCTCATCGGATGACACATACTAATGTAAAGACTTTAGGAATTTTAAACAGTTAACACTCATTGTATGTCTGCTGAGCTCAGAGCCCTGCCAGTCTGAATCATACTACTCACATGAAAATACAATATGAAGAAGGATGAATGTGCAGCTGACAAATCTGTAAAAACTATGAGATATCATTTTGTCAGCATAAAGTACTCTACGTTTAAATAGCACAGTGGTCATAATAAAGTTCTAGCTAAGTGTGGGTCATTACCCTTCCATGACAACAGTAAAGTACAGTGTGTGCATTATTGCAAACAACAGTCAACCTGTCTTTCACATTCTGGAAGATCATTTATTCAGTGAAATGAATTAACATGGTGCTGACCCTCAGGTGAGTCACTTCACACGCAACTCGAAACCAGTACTGGGTGTGTCATATTACCAGAACCTCGTTTTAAATGGTCAGCAGAGGCAACGCAATTCAAAGCAACATCAGTGTAAACATGCACGTCAGCATGCTGCCCCTCTTGTCGTTACACCTGGTTTTGGAGATGTGGAATGTCACTTCTCTGGTGGGGAAAGAACCTGATCTGGCACGGGAGGTGGAGCGGTACCAACTAAATATAGTTGAGCCTCTCTATACACATGGAAAGGGTTCTGGAACCAAACTCTGGAGTTGTTGGAGTTAACCACAGAGAATGAGAGGGTTGCCTCTCAGGGACTGCATGTTGCAGAGGGGAAGACTCTGACTGTTGTTTGTGCTTATGTGCCAAACAGCAGCTCAGTGTACTCAGCTTTTTTGCAGTCTGTGGTTGTTGCCCTGGAAGAGGTGCCACCTGTCGACTCCATATTTGTTTTGGGGCCTTCTGTGCTCATGTGCGTAATGATGGAGAAACCTGGAGGATGGGTGATTCGGAGGAACGACCTGCCTGATGTGAATGCCAGAGGTGGTTTATTCTTGGATTTGTGTGCTAGTCATGGATTAGCAAATGCCACTTCAAAGCATATGGTTGCTCAAATGTATACTTAGTACCAGAGCACCTAAGGCCAAAGGCCGATGATCGACTTTGTGGTCATGTCATCAGACATGCGGCTGTATGTCTCGGACATTCAGGTGAAGAGAGGAGCAGAGCTGTCAACTGGTCAGCACCTGGTGGTGACTTAGATCCAATGGTGGGGAAGACTGTCGGACAGACCTTGTAAAGCCAAATGTGTAGTGAGGGTGAGCTGGGAACGTCTGGTGGAGACTGCTGACCCGGACTGGGCACACTGACAGGCAGTGGAAAGAGCACTTGGAGGAACTCCTCAACATGGTCGACTCATCTTCTGTTGAGGAGGCAGAGCCTGAAAACTAGGAGGAATCTTCGCCCATGTCCATGGTAGAGGTTGTCAAGGTAGCTAAGAAACTCCCTGGTGGCAAAGTACCAGGTATGGATGAGATTCACCTCGAGATGCTGAAGGTTATGGACGTTGTTGGACTGTCTTGGCTGACACGGGGACATCGGGTACTGTACCTGTGAAGTGACAGACTGGGGTGGTGGTTCCCATCTTTATAAACAGGGTCCAGAGAGTATGCTCCAATTATCAGGGTATCACATTTCTCAGCTTTCCCAGGAAAGTCTGTTGTTGGGTGCTGTAAGGAAGGCTCCAACCCACTGTAAAACCTCAGATTCAGGAGGAGCAATGCAGAATCTGTCATGGTCAAGGAATGGTGGACCAGCTCTTTACCCTTCACAAGCTTCTGAGGGAGTCATGGGAGTTCGGCCAGCCAGTCCACATGTGTTTTGTGGATTTGGAAAATGCGTACCTTGTCCCCCGAGGGGCTCTGTGTGGGATACTGTGGGAATTTAGTGTACCAGGTTCGTTGATAAGAGCCATTTCCTGTACGACCAAAGTGAGAGCGGTGTTTGCATTCTCAACACAAAGTCACACATGTTTGTGGTGGGTGTTGGACTCCGTCAGGGCTCCACCTTGTCTCCAATCCTGTTTGTAGTGTTCATGGACAGGATGTCAAGGCACAGCTGGGTTGAGGAGGGTGAGCAATGGGTAGCGACCTAAAAAGAACGAGATTACGGGTACAAGCGACCGAAATGAGCCTTCTCCGTAAGGTGGGTAGGCTCAGTTTTAGAGATATTGTGAAAAGCTCGGACATCCACAGGGCGGTCAGAGTAAAGCCACTGCTCCTTCTTGTAGAAATGAGCCAATTCGGTTGGTTCAGGCATTTGATTTGGATGCCTTCTGGGAGATGTCCTTTGGAGGTTTTCCAAGCATGTCCACTAAAATTGATCCTAACATTGACCCTTGAAGGACCCCTGCTGTACAGCTAGCAAATAAAGAGCACGTATCACCTGGTCTTGTCAGTGCTTCCTTTCATTTAAGAAGGATTCCATCCAAATCATGGCTTGCAGGAGTTGTTGACCTTGTTGTCAGCTTTATTGCTCCATTAACGGCCTTTATACTTCTATATATGAGAGTATTTGTGGTGGCTGTGTCTCAGGCTCATGCCATGCGCTCTCACACTGCAGCGTTCACACATCAGCATTCAGTGACACTAATTGCAAAGAAGTCTGAGTTGAAAGCAGCCAGGACTCTGGGTGTTCTCGTACTTGTGTTTCTAGCATGTTTCTGCCCATATTACTGTGTCATTCTTGCAGGGAGCAGCTCTTTTGCTGTAAAGTTTGTGATTTCAATGTTTTATTTGAACTCTTGTCTAAACCCTGTGATATATGCCTTGTTTTATCCCTGGTTTAGAAAAGCTACTAAACATATTGTCACTCTGCAGATATTGCAGCCTGGCTCCCGTGAGGTCAACATGTTGTAGTAAAATGGTAGAGTGACGACTGAAGCACAAGTTTAATCTGAACCAAATGCACTTTTTAAAAATTCCTACAATTTAGTTTTGTAAAAGCAAATCAAAACAATATCATAAACATGAACAAATATGAATTAACTGTTTTAATAGTTACTAAAAAGGTGACAGCCTTGTGCTAAAAAACACACACAGACCAAGCAACAGATGACCTCAAACCTTCCAAAGTAGAAAATGGTATATATATTAAGGGACACACAAAGGGAGTAGGAAGAGGTTTGTGGGGACCCTTTGCTGATTTTGTGGGGAAATAAGTGGTTTATATGTGGGGTGGGTTGTTTGTCACCGGTTGATGGGAGAGAGACATTTGATGTTGGGGATGTGTTTTGTTTTGTTCTTCTTTTTGCTGTTGTTCTCCTTTTTGTTTTCAGGATAAGTGGAAAAAAATAAAAATGTTGCAAACAACTGTGGAGTGACTGAAACGACATCTGCCATACAAAGATTAT